>SJYT01070300.1:227761-247543 GCA_006410635.1 Cephalophus harveyi | reverse complement strand
ATAAAATGTACAATGGAAAATATAGAGATGATATAATGTGACATCATCTCTTCAAGAAACATTAAGCAAATGGAAAGTGTATATCTGAATATTTTATTGACTATATAAATTTGTTTATGTATAATACATGTGTACCATGTAGAACACTCAGATAAGAATTATTCAGGGATTATTCTGTTATCATGCTGTTTATTTTATCTGGCCTCTCTGCTCAGAAAGTATTCACTAAAGATACTTTTAATATTACCTGTATTTTAAGCTTGGCATTTGACCAAGGCTTAGAATAAACACAATCTATATAAATTAATACCTATTTAACTTAAGCATAGTGATAAATAATGTACACATGTATTCCTTTGCACATGCATAAATGTATATATGTTCTAAAGTACAAATACATTTTTTTTCCCTAGTTAAACAAACTCCTGCAAAGGACATGTGTGTTCATGGGAATACACACAAACTCCAAAGGACAAAATATTTGGCAATGGAGCTAATTGGAATGGTGTTTTTCCTTACTGCTATTACATTGCTCATCTTGAGAACTGGCAAGACACTCTAACATTTGTGTCTAAGGAAATATCTCTAATATATTTATCTTTGAATGTTCATTTTTATTTTTGACTCTAGACTATCAAGTGTTCCTTCTTTGATTCTAAATTGGTTCATACTGAACTGACATCTTTCATGCACAGGAATGCTATAGAATGGTAATTACTGTGTTATTACCTGCCATCCATTGTCCATGTACAGATTTTATCCTATACTACTACATCAGTAGATGGACAGCACTCCAACCACCTTTACTCCAGTTGCATGTCTTTGGGAAGTAGATGCTTTTGGAAAATAATGCAAAGGATATGAACTAATTCATAAAGGGTACTCTTCCTGCACAGTCAGTTGGTGGCATGTGGTGTTAAAGAAGAAACAATTTCTCCAAGTAACAATTAGATTACTGGAGAATTTCAATCCAACAAAGACTAAGGATCAGGTGGAAAATGGCTGACCTTCCTCCACTACCTTCACTTTGGTTCTTCCTTAGGTCTGACTTTTAGGACAGAGAATTCTCTCCTTTCTTAGGAGAACTCCCTTGGTCCTTGAGGGTGCTCCCTGGGAATGCCCTCATGCTCAATCACTTGACATTTGTCCTCCAACCTTCTTGTAATCTGCAATAATTCCCTCTCATACTCTCAACATCTCCTTCAGAGGCATTCCCTCTTGCTTCAAACCCCATTTTCATCATATTCTCTTACAAGGAGTCCTTAATTGACTATCAAAATCCAAGGAAAAATGACAACAACAACAACAACAAAACACGTTTCCCTTTCCTCAATGAGAAAAATTGCTGAGTAGTTAAACCTTTGCAGAGGTGAATATAGATATAATCTTTGGTATACCTATACATATTTGCATTCCTTCCCCCTTTCACAACAATGGAAAGGAAGCTCATTTTTTTTTTCTTTTCTATGTCCATGTTTATGAAGGTGGGCAATTATACCACTACTGCTATGAATCCTTTGTTAATTACAGAAGTAAACATGAAAAGAGAAATTAAAGCTTAGAGCAGGCACATAGATTGATTTTCTAAATATTTTAATCATCAATGTCATTGTGAGATAGTTGCTATTTGTTGAATACTTGTTATACGCCCTAACTGTTCTACACACTTTACGTGCATTATATCCATTAGTTCTGATAATGAGGTATGAACTCTTTGTATCCCATTTGGAGAAACTGAGGCTTAGGAAAAAATTAATATTTTATTCCAATAAGATATTTTCAGTTTCGTGGTAAAAAAATTATCAGATATAAAAATTTTTGTGTGTATCACTAATGAACTTGACCATTCTTATGCTTATTCATTATGAAGCAATCCACACCATTTCATCTTTCTTATTTCTAAGTAACTGACCAAATGAATCTTTACTTTTAAAGATTTAAAGTATTGAAAATTAGGTAATGGTGAAAAAACATACAATAGTTTTATCTGATGTTATTGTGCTGTGCTTAGTTGGTCAGTTGTGTCCGACTTTTTGTGACCCCATGGACTGTAGCCCACCATGTATGATATTAATTTTAACATCTGAGAGTAAAATCAACACTGCCATTATAGTATATGTCAGATAAATTCAGTAAAGTGAAAGTGAAAGTCACTCAGTCATGTCTGACTCTCTGCGACCCCACGGGCTATACAGTCCATGGGATTCTCCAGGCCAGAATACTGGAGTGGGTAGCCTTTCCCTTCTCCAGGGGATCTTGAACCTAAGTCTCCCTCATTGCAGGCAGATTCTTTACCAGCTGAGCTACAAGGGAAGCCCAAGAATACTGGAGTGGGTAGCCTTTCCCATCGCCAGGGGATCTTCCCAACCCAGGGACTGAACCTAAGTCTCCCAAATTGCAGGCAGATTCTTTACCAGCTGAGCCACAAGAGAAGCCCAAGAATACTCGAGTGGGTAGACTATCCCTTCTCCAGGGGATCTTCCTGACCCAGGAATCAAACTGGGCTTTCTGCATTGCAGGAGAATTCTTTACCAACTGAGCTATCTTCTCTTAAAGACTTCATACATTTTTTTCCCATGGAAATATTACAGGGATTTTGTTGCATCTGTATTAACATATTTTCATTTATTTCTTAACATGTTCTTATTTTTAAGTTTTTTTTTTAATTTAAATCTTGTAACATGTTCTCTTTATCTCCTATCTTTTTAAAGCACAGGATACATAATATTGATTTGTAGTCATTAAGACAGGTCCTCTTGTTTTGATTCCTCAGTAAGCACACGGAAAGTAAGATACTTCTCAGGAAGTTAATCAGCAGCCTATGACAATATTCATCACCTAGTGTTCCAGTGATCTTTCAAAATTTTAACAGTATTAGATAGCTTTTGAAGTAATTACGACTAGTGTTTACAAATGCAGCACTAAGATTTATGTGTCACTGGATTTTTTTTTCCCTAAAATGTGATGAAATTGTAAAGACAAATCATTATTTTATAGAGTTGTACAAAAGGAAAAAAACAAAAAACAAAACTAAAATACTCCATCGTGTACACATCCTCACTTTAGAGATGCTAAAATTTGAAAAACAACATATGGTAAACACATAGCAGTAAATGTTACTATTGGCTGATGCAGGGGTGTTTAGGAGGAAGGGACATGTGCACAAGTCCCCCAGGCTGGTGAGAGTGGAGACTAGTCTTGCTGGAGGTCATTTGGTAATACCAATCCAAAGCTGTAAAGCCATTTGTATTTTTAAACTCAGTAATTCCTGTAAACCAAAAGAAATAATGAGACATGCAAACATTTAGGAGCAACTTCTACATGTTAGATGCTGTCCTAAATACTTGGGATGTGTCCACAAAGGAAACAAAAATCTCTGCTCTTATGGAACTCATATTGTAGCAGGATAGAAAATGATTTTGATAGATTGCACTATGGGAAAAAAAAGATTATAGAACAATATTTGCTCCATGATTCTAATTTGTAAATGTATTTCAAAAGGTAGAAATATTATAAATTATCCCACAGTAAGTGATTGGTATGGTACATTTAGCCAACTGGGTTTTGTTTCCATTTGGGTTTTATTTTATAAGTTTTAACCAGATTTTATTATTATAAATGTAAATAACTCACATGGGCATGTTTCTATTTGCTAACTAATCTATTGTATTTATTTTGTTCTCAAAACATAATTTTATTAGATTTAGAACTTAAGAGGCCAAGACCGGATAAGTGTGATTCTGTTAGTAAGTACTGACTCGGTGGTTCTCAAAGCAGGGTGCTGCAGCAGCAGCATGCCCTAGGATATTGTTAGAAATTCAAAATTTTGGACTGCAATCCCCACTACAGAATCAGAAACTATGGGGGCAGGGCCCAAATATCTGTGTACAATCAACCCCTTCAGCCATTCTGATATACTCTCAAGTTTCAGAAGCATGCATGGTAACTGGTACTCAGTTGGAAGGAAACCAATGGATATTTGTAGGGACAGTTACCAAGAGTCAGTTACCATAGAGGTGCTTTAAATTATTTCAAATAAATTATGGTGACCAATGAGACTATATCATTACCAGACTCCTCTCCTGACTAGATCTATGTCCTTGAGTTCCTTATTTCTGTGTTCCTCAGTTAATTTATTTATAAAATAGCTATAAGTATCTACCACTTAGAGTTGTTTGGAAGACTGATTAAATTGACTAGCATATGAAAAATCCTGAAACGCATGTAATCCTCACATGTGTTTGCTATCATCATTATTATTGTCCATTGAAATTATTAATGATGCCTCAGTAAGTTAAATGACTTGCTAGACATGATACAGCTAGGATTTGATCCCAAGTTTGTTTTCCTCTAAATAGAGTTCTGCTTTTTCCTCCTCTGTCCCTCTATGTACAAAAGTTGTATTTGTACCATATATTTTGTCTTTTTATACACATTTTCTCCTCCTTTATTGTTTAACATTGATCTGATAGACTGGCTTCTCTAGACTAAATGTCTTCTCTAACTAAACATCATAAAAAAGGGGGTAATGCTTTGTGTTTCCTGTTGTCTGATATTATATTTAGATATATGATAGATGTTCAATAAACACATGCTAATTGTGAGAACAAGGACATGACTAAAAATTTCTTCAAACACTGGTAAAATATATCTCCTATGCTATTGAATAAAAGATTATAGAAATCATTAAAGAAAAAATCTTTTTTTCTCTCTATTTTTATTAGGCAGTTGTCAAGATAGTATATAAATGGATTCAGGGCTAAGTAGTTGCATTAGATCTGGGTAGATCTCTTTTACTTATCAACGTCTAGCCTACATAATAGAAAAGGTGGAGAAGTATGAAAATATTCATGGGTTCTTCCAGTTAAGAAATAAAGAAACCTAGTATTTAAAAGAAAGATATTTTCCTTCATAGAATCATGGGGAAAAAATCTTAAGTATTGAGACAAATTAAATTATCTTTAATGCAGTTTGAATATGTTTCATATTGAACAGTTGATAGCTAGGAGACATAAGAATGTTCAATAAAAACATTTTTTATGTTAAAAAAACATACTTTGGTACACAAAACTCAATTCATAATAATGTCAACTTTATTATTTTGTTGGTACTCAAATTATCCCATCTTCATTTTTTTTTTAGCTTTTTATTGAGATATAGCTCATTAACCATGTTGTGATAGTATCAAATGAATAGCAAGGGATTCAAACTTACATATACATGTATCCATTCTCCCCCAAACTCCCCTCCCATCCAGGATGTCACATAACATTAAACAGAGTTCCATTGCTATCCACTAGGTTCTTGTTGGTTTTCTTTTTTATTTATTTAATATTTATTTTCCTTATTTTTTGGCTACACTAGGTCTTTGTTGCTTTGTGCAATCTTTCCCTAGTTGTGGCCAGAGGAGGCTACTCTTTCTTGTGATATGTGGGCTTCTCATTGTTCTGGCTTCTCTTGTTGTGAACCACAGGCTCTAGGCTGGTGGGCTTCAGTAACTTCAGCACTGCCAATGCAAGGAACATGGGTTCGAGTCCTGGTCCTGGAAGATTCCACATGCCATGGAGCAACTAAGCCCATGTGCCACAACTACTGAGCCCAAGCTCTAGCGTCAATGAACCATGACTGAGCCTGCATGCTGCAGAAATTACAACTTTATTATGCATTTATAGCCATATAATAATTCTCATGATGCCAATTGAATTAGATTTTTGTTGTATTAACAAACATTCATCAATGTATTATAAATGGCTCACTTAATAATAAGTTGAAGAATTTCCCTGTGATTGGAGGAGAAAAATGAGTCACGAGAGACATAAGTGGAGTCATAAGTGGACAACAATAAGACCATATATGACACTAAAGCTCTGATCAATAAGCCTAGGAATCCAAGCCACAGCTTTTGCATCAGTTGGCTCAGCGTGGTTAGGAAAGTCCAGTACTTTCAGGATATTTTCAAGTGAGTGATTACCAACTTTGTTAATGTTTGTCTCCTGCTTGCAACTCAAAACCAACTAGAGAAAGCCAAAAATGCTCCCCAGTCAATCACATTGAGTGCCCTGCTCTAGTTAAGCTACCTCCAGCTTTCCCTTACTCACAACCTCCAAGCAGAACATACACGATTTAGGAGGTAGGGAGAATAGTGACATGTCAATAATACAGATTTCCAGTTAGAAAGTGAATAAGTTGCAGGAATCTAATCACAGCATTGTAATTATAGTTAACAATACCATATTACACATTAAAAAATTGCTAAGAGAGTAGATTTAGAGTGATCTCAGCACACAAAAAAGAATGATAATCTTGTATGATGGCGATATTAGCTGAGGTTTTAGTTGTAATCTTACTGTGATACAAAAATGTTTCGATTCAACACATTGTATACCTTAAAGTGTTATATAATATCATATATAATATGTTATATATATTTTAGTGTTATATGCTGTAATGTTATATGCCAAAAAAGTTGAAAAAATGACGTTAGAGGTATCAGTAGAATCCAGAGAGTAGAGTGGGTTTTTGGCAACACAGGAATGGATTTTGTTTTGGACATTTTTGACTTCAAGTTAGCTGTGCCATAGGTAAGTTGAAATGTCTAGCACAAAGTTGGAAAATAGAACTTGAACTGGGGACTACAGGCAGATCTATAAAAAATGGTTTGGAAATACTACCCATAGAGCTGGTACTGAAGTCATGAGTATGAGGGTAATTTCAAATATGGAAGATGTAGAAACATGAGAGTCATAAAATTCACCAGTACACTGATTCACATAATTCATGTGAAAATCCCCAAGCATAGCTTCACCCCTGGGCCCTGTGCTTGGTGCTGAACATAAACATGCTGCAAGACTGCCTACATTTAAAGATCCTTAGGAAGGAGAGAAAAAAAAAAAAAAGCAAAATCCTTAAGTTGTATTCATCAGAATATTAAATACAAAAACAAAACCTAAAAATAAAAAGTAAGCACTGATGGAATCACTGGAATAAGAGACTTGAAGGAAGGAAGAATAGTCAACAAGTACACCTGCTGTTATTTGAGGGTGATGATGACTTTAAAGAAGAACATAATCTAGTGTTTTGGCACTATTGGAGATAATCAATGGAGAATGTCATTATCACTATTAGGGTAAACAACGTATTGTTAGGTATAGCAAGTAAGTATAAACTGCCCACCCAAAAGGAAAGTAAAAGATGGAAACTTGAAGAAGTGGGTCAAAGGCAAAGTTCTCCAGGAAACGAAAGGCTTGAAATTACAGGGTGAAAGGAACAGTTAAATGGAGAATGAGAAATTGTCATTAGAAAAAGCACAAAAGGTGAAGTTAGGATAGGCAAAAGAAAATAAGAATACAAGAAGGAGAGAAAGTCTTTTTTCTTGAATCATTTCAGTCCCTCAGTCGTGTCTGACTCTTTGCAACCCATGGTCTGCAGCACTCCAGGCCTCCCTGTCCATCACCAACTCCCAGGGCTTACTCAAACTCAAATCCATTGAGTCGGTGATGCCATCCAACCATCTCATCCTCTGTTGTCCTCTTCTCTTCTCACCCTCAATCGTTCCCAGCATCAGGCTCTTTTCCACTGAGTCAGTTCTTTGCATCAGTTGGCCAAAGTATTGAAGTTTCAGTTTCAACATCAGTCCTTCCAGTGAATATTCAGGACTCATTTCTTTTAGGATGAACTGGTTGGATCTCCTTTCAGTCCAAGGGACTCTCAAGAGTCTTCTCCAACACCACAGTTCAAAAGCATCAATTCTTCAGCACTCAGCTTTCTTTATGGTGCAACTCTCATCCATACATGACTACTGGAAAAACCATAGCTTTGACTAGATGGATCTTTGTTTTCTTGAATATAAAGTAATAAGTGAGGAATGGATGAATATATAGGTACATTATCTAATTGGAGATAGAAAAATTGAAGTTGTTAACATGAATAACTTTAATCCACTTAAAATATATGAGCAAATTATGGCATAGCAGGAGAGAAAATGAAATATAGAAAAAGGACAGAAAAAGAGAAGAGATTAGAAATATTTCACTTTAGTGGCTATTAGGAATGTAATGGGTAGGTAACTGTTAAGAAATGATAATAATGATGAAAAGTGAGTAACACATATGGCTAGTTGTGTGGCATTGGAGAAGGAAATGGCAGCCCACTCCAGTGTTCTTGCCTGGAGAATCCCAGGGATGGCAGAGCCTGGTGGGCTGCCATCTATGGGGTCGCACAGAGTCGGACATGACTGAAGCGACTTAGCAGCAGCAGTGGCAGAATAGCAAAGCAGGAAGCAAGCACTTTGGTATAGCAACTTTCTTTTCCAAGGATTAGAGGAGACAATTTTATGGAACATCATTTCATTGAGCTGGGGAGGATTAGAGTGAAAGGGAGATTAAATGTAAACAGAGAGGTTTCAGAGTACATGATCTAAAACTACCCCATTTTAAGAGATAAAGGACCTGTGGCTTAAAAACCTTGCCCGTATGGTTAAAATGAAGGTTCTGGTCCTTAATTCTGGAACAGGCCATGAGAGTCTGGTTCTAACAAGTCCAGAACTTCAGTAAGAATCTATAGTTTATTAAGAATCACAAGTGATTTTCATGCATGTTTCAGAAGTATGTACTTTTAAGTTTGAGAGGTACTGACATACACTTTACTTCTGTGTTGGTAATTGTCATGAAAATGGTAAAAAGAAAAGCAGGAGGAATACTGGGTATTTCCAGGGAATTAGTCAAGTAGCCAGTTATGCAGAAATAGCTAGAAAGGGACTGTGAGGCCCCAATACAGCTCTGTTTTGAGAACAGGGAGAGAGAAGGATCTAAGAGTCATGATGGCAGCTGCAGAACTGAAGCTCTCGAGTTTATCAGAGCTTTGGCAACAGTTGATGTGAGATGAAAATTAATGTTTCTATAGTTACCAAATAATTTGTATAAAGTTAAATCAGTTCTGTGAACTTTCATAGGTTCTTACAAATTTCTGAATATAACCAACTCCTGTAATGAAAATATTGTGATATTATTCTGGAAGTTACAGTTTACAATTTTAATTTCACCCAAATGTATAGATATCTATAACACAACAACTTTATGATGAACATTATTATTTTTGAAGCTCTATTAATTAATACAGCTGAATGTCAACTTAGGAAAATTATGGCATGACGTTGTCACTCATGAAAAAGAATTTGGATAATCTCTTTACAATGCCCCCATTTGTAGTTGGAAGTTATTGTTGCTGATCATATGAACACAACAAACTTTTTATAAATTTTTAATTTTGAATAATTTGGAGTGACATGTTTAAGGATAGTGATATTTAAGAGTCAAAATATTAAACGTGAGGATCTATACATTTTAGTTTAAAACATGTAAATACCCACTTTCAATATGGATTGCTTGATGTTATTTCTATATCTCCCTGACACCAGAAATATTTGTAATAATTACTTTAATTTGATAATTTTTTAATGAGGATAAAACTTTAGTTGGAGGTTTTAACATTTTGCATTTTTGTAAGCACAGTTTCAAAGCAGATAGTTGTTCAGTTACAAAAATATCAAAGGCACCTCTACCAACAGCCTAAAACACAAATTCCAGTCTGTAATGTTTTTGGCAAGTTTTTTTTTCCTAGTCATGCATTTTGTCATATAGCAGTTTTCAAATAACTTCCAATTATATAATGAAATCCCTGCAGAAGCCCTGGGAGATTATGGTTTGTGAAGTTAATTCACGAATAACATCTTTCCTCAGTAGATTTTAAACCATGGAAGAAAGATTGTCATCTTTTGTCGCTTTAATTTTCTCTAATGTATACAAACATGTTAATGCATAGTTGGAAACTAATAGGTTCAGACAAATTTGAATCCCCAAAGAATATGCTGTACAATTAGTTTTCTGTCACAGTAAAATGCATCCAAATTCTTTGAGATCATATTAAACTAATAAGGTGATGCAAAGTGCAAGTGACTTTATACTAGCTTTCTTAAGATATAATTCTCATATCAAAAGATTATTTTTTCATGAAACTTTTTGAAGTGTACAATCAGTGGCTAGTGTGCAGGTAGTCAGCATTGCACAACCAGCACCACTATCTAGTTTTATAATGTTTTCATGATCTGAAAAGAAATCCTGTACTTATTGGCAGTCATTCACCTTCTGCTCACCCTTCAGTCCCTGAAAACCACTAATCTGCTTTCCGTGTCTATAGAGTTTCTCAGATATTCAAATGGTTTTCCATCCAAGCCTGAGGTGACACCCTGTCCAGGATTCAGTCCATATCTTATTACTGTACTGTTACAGAGTAGAGTTTAAGGGAGCAGGGGTGGGGGGTGGTAGGTAGCCTCTCATGATTTAAAAAAAAAAGGCACTGGAGCTAGAGTTTCAGGAATTAATGCTGCCTTCTAGCTAGAGAATTAATGAGAATAGGGGGAAAAGATGGGTATGTTGTCTATATTCAGGGCCACTTCCTAGAAGTCACTTGCTCTACTTCCACACACATGCATTTTCCAGAGTTTAGTCTCATAACACCAAGACTAAGAATCTTTTTCCAAGTAGCCATTAACCTACTTAGAAGTCAGCAGCCCTTTACTAAAAATAGGGAAAGATAAATATTGGAGGATAACTGGAACTCTCTGTCATAGTTTTAAACCCACTTGAACTTATCAAAATGTATTAAGCTAAGATTTGGAATACCTGAAGAACAATCCTTATGAAAGATTTTAGACTCTTAGGGCAGCATGTGTAGTGGCTTTTGATAGTGGCAATAAAATAAAAATCATTAAGTGCCATATTTGTAACCAGGATATAAAAAGTATAAGAAAAGACCATATTTATCTTGTTCATCATTTAACCTCATATTCTGGAATAATAGTGACTTATATATAGCTGCTCAGTAAATATTCATTGAATAAGTAAGTGGATTATTGAGTTAACTTTATGTAGTTGTATCTGTTGTTTACGGTTAGAGTTAAATAACACATTTACAAATTATCTAATCTTGGGATGAGTTGATAATTCTAAAACTTATTGCTATCACTCTAACTTTCCCAGGATTTAAGATCTGTTTTGAAAGAAATGATCTAGGCATTGAAAAGACATTGAGAAAGCTTGGGTGTTACTGAGCTAAGGTAAAAATCTAACACCTAAACACAGGGTCATTTTCTTCCTAGGGAACTGTCTAGCAATTATTTCTTTATTGAAGCATTGCATTTCTTATGTAGGTGTTTATTAGTTATTTACTGAGATTTTACAATATGCCAAGCTTCATTGAAACTACTTTTTTTTTTCCCTCATACATGTAGTCTGCAATTATGACAGGAATTGTATTTCTGAGTAGATAAGCTTGACACTCTTCAAAGAATTAAGAGTTCAAACTTTGGGCTTTTTAAAAATAAACACATTATTTGCAATTTTCTAACTAGATAGATGGCTATCTGGTTTCCCAAGAAAGAGTTTCTGATAACTTATATAAAAACTGCATATATACTGCACAAAATGTACATATTTTATAAAATCTAATGTATTTTAAAATTCATCGGCAGAAAATTTTAGAAATTGGCATACTGTTAAATAATGTATAGTTTCAATTTATCATTTAATAAACTAGGAAGATTTATTTTAAAAATTTGAGAGTATAGTTGTATCTCTGCTTTATGGAGTTGAAGTTTTAAGTTTTATTCTAAATAGAATACAATGAAAACTCAATTTCTTTCACAATTCCTCCTCATTAAAAGAAACAGAATTTCTATGCTGGATGTAACTAATAGAGTAGGAGAGTTTGTATTTGAAATTCAGCTGTACCACTTCTACCTCTGTGCTCTTGCGCACATTTTAAAATTTCTCTATTGTCTTGTGTGTGTGTGTGTGTGTGTGTGTGTGTAGGTTAGTTGACCAGTCCTGTCCAACTCTTTGCAACTCCATGGGGTGTAGCCCACCAGGCTCGTTGGTCCATGCAATTCTCCAGGCAAGAATACTGGAGTGGGTTGTCATTCCCTTCTCCAGGGGATCTTCCTGACCCAGGGATCAAACCTGAATCTCCTGAATTGCAGGGAGATTCTTTACCATCTGAGCCACATTGGAAGCCCTCTATTGTCTTATCTATACAATAATGGTAATCATATCTGATAGGATTGTTCTAACGATTAAATGAGTTGAACCCAAAGTACTTAACCTACTTCCTGTCACATAGTAGTTATTCAACCAATGTTAACAAGTATTAATATTACTATTAATATTAGGATCCACTAAGCTGTTAGTAGGGACTTCCCAAGTGGTGATAGTAGGAGCTTCCCAGGTTGGCGTTAGTGGTAAGAACCTGCCTGCCAATGCAGGAAACATAAGAGATGAGGGTTTGATCCCTGTGTTGGGAAGGTCCCCTGGAGGAGGGGATGGCAACTAATGCCAGTATTCTTGCCTGAAGAATCCCATCGACAGAAGAACCTGGCGGACTCAGACCATAGGGTCAGGGTCACAGAGAGTTGGACACGACTAAAGCGACTTAGCACACACACAAGGTGATTGTAGACATATAATAAATGTGTAATTACCTGACCTTCGAATCGAATATATATGTTTATATATATATATAAATACCACTTGTAAGAATGTTGCACAGTAGTAAAATATCATATGGAAACTGTGTTGTATATCACAGAATTTGATGCCAGCATCTCTGGACTAAAACCAAAAACAACAAAACAACTCCTGTAATAAGTACATTTACATAATAACTTCCTCACAGCTGGGAATTAAATTAGCTGACCCATTCAAAATATTTAAACCTGTGATTCATATATCTCTTATTTTCAGTAAATATTTATGGCATATGACTTAATTGAGATTCTGAACTTAATAAAGCTTGAGTTGAATTTTGACTTCACAATGTATTAGTGATAAGATATTTTGGAGTATATTCAGGCAACTGTTAGCTTCCATTTTTTATCAGAAAATGTTGAAAATAGTATCTGCTGCTGCTAAGTCGCTTCAGTCGTGTCCGACTCTGTGCGACCCCACAGATGGCAGCCCATTGGGCTCCGCCATCCCTGGGATTCTCCAGGCAAGAACACTGGAGTGGGTTGCCATTTCCTTCTCCAATGCAGGAAAGTGGAAAGTGAGAGTGAAGTCGCTCAGTCGTGTCTGACTCAGCGACCCCATGGACTGCAGCCTACCAGGCTCCTCCGTCCATGGGATTCTCCAGACAAGAGTACTGGAGTGGGATGCCATTGCCTTCTCCGGAAAATAGTATCATTTTTGTATTAATAGAGATACTCAGAAGAAATTTTAGTGAATGCCAATTGAAGATATATGAAATAAAGTGTAGAAATCCTAGCATTGTGTTACTTATCCATTGCTAACTAAATATCATTTTAATAAGACCTGCCAGACTGTCTTTAAAATAATTTGTCATTATATTTTAAATTATTTAAAATAACTCCCCAATGTTTAGGTTTCCGAATCATCTAAAAATTCAACCTTCTGTCACTTCCTCTAAAAATTGAACTTTTCAGCAAAATTGAGCCAAGAAGAAATAAAGTACTTTAAACCATCTTAACATCAGAGAAATCACCTTCTGAAATGCCAATTCCATGAATTTTTCCAGCCACATATCCAATAAATCCATTAGGTAATAGCTATAATCTATAGAAATACTAAATCAAGTACAACTTTTCAGGATTTCTGCAGTAATTTGACAGTTATATTGGGATTACTATGAAACATTCCTCCTTGACTATTGTAGGTCTAGGATATTAGACTTTCAGAATTACCAATCATGTTTTGTTTTGTTTTTCTGAAATTTGCTTTACTTGCTTCAGCATACATTCTTTCTGAATGGTTATTCCTCCAAATATAAATAGTTCAAATGGAAGAGGTTTATCTGATCAAATTCATTTAGCTAAATCTTGTTATATGAAATAAAATTTCTAGAAATACATCAAGGGCAACACTAGCCTAGTGCCAATGTCACTGACAGTTTAATAGCTCATTCTTCACCACAAATTCCCCCCCCCACCCCCGCCAAATATTTATGTCACTCATATCTTGTTAAAATGGACTCCCCTCTTTGAGTGTAACTCAGTACTCAGTATCAACTGAAAAGGGTAGATTAATGTTAAGTGAAGTGAAGTGAAGTTGCTCAGTCGTGTCCGACTCTTTGCTACCCCATAGACTGTAGCCTACCAGGCTCCTCCCTCTGTGTGATTCTTCAGGCAAGAGTACTGGAGTGGGTTGCCATTTCCTTCTCCAGGGGATCTTCCCGACCTAGGGATCGAACCCGGGTCTCCGGTATTCCAGGCAGACGCTTTAATCTCTGAGCCACCAGGGAAGCCCCAGATTAATGTTGGGGTAGGCCATATTTCTGCTTTGGCTTTCTTATATGCCTAAAATCACCTCCCTGGCTTGACCTTGTCTTTGAAAAACAAAAAGCAAATATATTTAATGTCATTTCTAGAATCGCTGAATTTAAGCATGAGCAGAGAAGGCAATGGCACCCCACTCCAGTCCTCTTGCCTGAAAAATCCCATGGACGGAGGAGCCTGGTAGGCTGCAGTCCCTGGGGTCATGAAGAGTCAGACACGACTGAGCGACTTCACTTTCACTTTTCACTTTCATGCACTGGAGAAGGAAATGGCAACCCACTCCAGTATTCTTGCCTGGAGAATCCCGGGGATGGGAGAGCCTGGTGGGCTGCCGTCTATGGGGTCGCACAGAGTCAGACACCACTGAAGTGACTTAGCAGCAGCAGCATCAGTGACTTTGAGTCTGAGTATCCAACATATCTGATCAGTATAACAGTGTCAGTGATACAAACACAGATGTCCTTTGGATTGACTCTTAATATCTGAGTACTCACATTTAGATGGAGATAAGCAATCTATGCATAACTGGAGGACAGAAATAACCTTATGTGCTTTTTATGTTGAAATTGTATTATTTGATTGAAAGTGTCAATTTATATTGCAAATTGTAACATAGTGCCTGCAGGAGTAACCTAGCATCTGATAGTGCTAAAAGAAATTATTGTTTCTATAGTATAATGTCAAATCTTAAAGCTTGAATTTAAATTTTAATAATGAAATAATAATAACAATTAAAAATTTCATTGGGGAGTTCACTCCCCAAAGGCAATACTTAACTTCAACCAAATATTGTTTCTAATACTTAACTTTGTAACATGTGCCTCAAATTTAACTGGATGCACCTCTTGATTAAAGAGGTAAGGATGGGGAGAAGTCACTATAATTCTTTGAGTGACTTTATGAAGTATGAGCATTCAGATCAACTAGGGTATAAGCATTCAGATCAACTAGGGTATAAGCATTCAGATCAACTAGGAAAGGTTTCCCTTTTAATCAACATCAGTAGAAAGTTGACTTTTTCAAGTCATCTCCTTCCTTGCTCCTGTAGGGAAAATGCAAGCAGAAAGTAGCTGAATAGTGAGTTGAGGACATCTGCAAAGTTAGTCCCTGTGCACTGGAATTAGCAAAAAGGATAGGCAGCAAAGATATCTATCAGTTCAGTTCAGTCGCTCAGTCGTGTCCAACTCTTTGTGACCCCATGAATCGCAGCACTCCAGGCCTCCCTGTCCATCACCATCTCCCGGAGGTCACTCAGACTCACGTCATCAAGTCCATGATGCCATCCAGCCATCTCATCCTCGGTCGTCCCCTTCTCCTCCTGCCCCCAATCCCTCCCAGCATCAGAGTCTTTTCCAAAGAGTCAACTCTTCGCATGAGGTGGCCAAAGTACTGGAGTTTCAGCTTTAGCATCATTCCCTCCAAAGAAATCCCAGGGCTGATCTCCTTCAGAATGGACTGGTTGGATCTCCTTGCAGTCCAAGGGACTCTCAAGAGCCTTCTCCAACACCACAGTTCAAAAGCATCAATTCTTCGGCGCTCAGCCTTCTTCACAGTCCAACTCTCACATCCATATAGAGGGCTATTAAACAGAATCATGATTGGGGCAAGGAGACCTGAAGGCATGGCCAGTAACTGGAGTGAAACACAATGGACTGAGAGTACAGTCAAATCTCCCAGTTGGTTCAGTGACTTGGACCAAGAAAGTCTGAGCGAGCATTATTGAAGATTTAACTCCATGTGTACATTTCAATTTGCATAAAAAACAAAAAAATAGTGTAAATATTTACACTTAATTGATAGTACTAGTTTACTTTCCACTAATATTTGATCAGAAGAATGTTAGAAATATTTTATTTCATTCTTCAAGTGGTCCATAGTACTGTCAAGATCGTTTCCACACATAATTTCTACTAAGAATTAAATAACATTTTTTATCAGATAAACTATGTTATATAATGTTTCCTTCATTAGCAGTAAAAAAAGATTTAATGGTTAGAAACCTGAGAGAAACATATCCTCCAAACCAACACCACTCATAAGGAACTGGCACAATATATTGATTCAATCTATTACAATTTGTATGTTTTATGAATTTTTATTGGGTTGACCAAAAAGTTCATTTGGGTTTTTCCAGAGTACACAGTACAGAAAAACTCAAGCAAACTTTTTAGCCAACATGATAATACATTACACAATAGTGTACCTGCCTATATATGTCATTCATGAGTTTTCTAAAAGGTTCATAAATGCTACTAATTTCTTCACTGAGGGTAGAAATGATATCTTTAGTTTTCTTATTTTGTTGATAGAAAACAGTATCTACCTATCAGGAAGCAAATTTAAAGGCTTAGTAAACGTGTGTTGAATAGTAAGTTACCACTACATCAAAATGATAAAACTGTTGCAAAGCATGTTAACTACTAAGTATGATCATATGTGATAGTAATCAAATGTCTTGATTCAGTGAAAATAACGATAACCAGTTTCATAAAGAGCTATTGTTAAATATCTTAAACAATTTAAGATGTATAATAAACTATGGAATACTGCATGACCTTTAAAATGATAACATAAAAGATTTATTCATGAATAGCTATATATTACCCACTGATTAAAACACATCAACAGGACAGTGGTGTAATAATCATATTTGTACATGTGTGTGCATGCATGTGTATGTGAGCATATGTGTGTGTGTATTTGACACTGTTAACCGAGTGTAACTGAGAAGACTTTCTAAAATAATATATGCAAAATGTATTTTGTTTACAAATATATCCCTCACCCATAGTCCCACAAGAAGCAAGAGACAATAAAAATTCTCTGCTTGTTTGTCATCCCTTCATTAAAGAGCTGAAATTAGAGTAATTAATCTCAAATCACAATAATCTGATGTGAATTGAGTAATGGGAATGCTATTTTAGACAAATATTGTAGTCAAAATATGTACACTAATTACACATATGATAAATTTTTTCAGGATATTGATTCACTATTTAACATTTTATGATCTTAAATTAAAATGCAATATCTTTACTAATACAAAATGTTTCTGGTTGTACTTTATTTAGGTCTCAGGGTGGTGAACTTTTTCTTTGAATTCCTAACCTGTGAGCCTGTGGTAAGATTATGATTAATATTCTAAATTATATGATTTATTTACCTGTTACCTCTGCTTGATTAATAACAGTAAAGCGAATTTGCTTAGGTAATTTGATACTTTACCTTAGTTTTACATAAATGTTGAAGAAGCTATGCAATATTTTCTATCAAATGTTTATGTTCTTGAGTAGATTATAGTAATATAGTCAACTGATAGTCATTTGATACAGTCTTGGATAGACTCCTAAGTGGATTTGAAGCATTGCTCAGAAAGGTAAAGATTTATACCATGGAGAAAAATTATTTGACTATGAATGACAGTTTTATACATTAAAATTTTTATAGTGAGGTTTATTTGATGGCAATGAGTTATTGAAAATTAACTGTAATACTTGTCAGGATTTATCAAAATTGGGTTCTTCTATGAAAGTTTGATGTTGGAACTTTAGAGAGTTGAAAGCAAACCATATAACTATAGACATAGAAATGATAAGAAATAACCAGTAACTCCTAAGGTGATTTGGGGGTGTTATTGTTAACTTATATGGTTAATACATTCAATAACATGCTAAAAGTGTGAAGATGGCTTGCATTTATAATTGATTACTACAGAGTATAACTAAACATATGTTTGTGTTATAACACTAATTGGGTTATTTTAATAAGAGAATTTTCAGAACCTATCTCTTCCTTAATAGTAAACTTGATAAAGATTTAGCTTGTAATTGAGATATAAATTACAGATAGTATGGGCATTTGTATCATACATTTCATATTTGGGCAAAAATGAAATCTTTGGAAACACAGAGACGATGAGCTAAATCTCTTCTTGATCTGATAAAACAGCATTACTGTTTCATATGATAAAACAGCATTACTGAAATGTATATCAAAGAAGTTGTTTTAAGTGACTATAGGCAGCAACCACCTCTGGGCACTCAAAGGTATTCTCTTTGGTGAGGCTACTTAGAAATATTCCAGGTATGATTATAAAAAAAGAAAAAAAGTACCACATAGAATTATCTGCTCTACCACAAGGACTCTGCTAATAATGGAAGATGTTTTTATAAAATGTCATTTGGATATGAATAGAGCAATAGTTTCATCCTTGAGAACTTGTTCTTTAATTTGTAGCTTGTAGTTTGCAAATATAACTAAACGAAATGATAAATTATTTTAACTTTAAAAATGGTACAAAATATTTGTAAGATTTATTTGAATCTCTAGTCTTTTTAATATTCTTATATGAGCATATCATACATAGAAAGAATTGCTCATATCTCAGGGCATAGTCTCCGTGAATTGCCATAAAATGAACATACCCATTTAACAAGCACGCATAGAAATTAAAAAACAAAAGAATAAAAAGAGTACATGAAACCCCACCTCATATAGTTACTTTTCTAGTAACTATACCCACAGAGCATATGCACTATCTTGAATTCCAGAAGGATAGATTATCTTGCTTACTTAATCACGTTTTATAAAGGTAAATGTATAGTATACTGCTTTGCTGCTTTTGCTCTAAATTACATTTGTAAGATTGTATGTATTGGTGAATCACTCATTCCCATTGCTGTGTAATATTAAACTGTATCCAGATTATGGTCCTTCCCCCCATTTGTAAGCATTTGGGTAGACTTCAACTCTTACAAGTAATGATTATATAGACCTTTGGAACATGTTTTTTAGGGAATCTGTATATATATTTTATTGGATATATAGGATATGTTTATGTTCTGCTTTAGTAGATACTGACATTTTATCAAAGTGGTTATATCATGTTTCAACAGCAGGATGTCAGTTCATTTGCTCTGTATATTTGAGTATACAGTATCTCAGTAATACTTTAGATTTTTCATTCTTCTATTTCAGTTCATTTGATGTGTATAGAGGGATTTTTTAAATTTGAATATCTTAAACATATTAAAAACTTTATAATTATTTGTCATATATCCTTATATAATTATAGTATATATCCTTTTTTATTATATACATATGCAAATTGAATCCTAAACTGGATGCATTCACTAATATACTGGAGTGGATCAACTTGATTCATAAGAGCCAACTGTTGTGTGAAGAATTTTGAAAGCTGTTTATTAGTTTGAAAAGGTGCCAATGGTAGAAACATTTACATCACATATATTGGCAAACATTTGAAAACTGGGCTTTAACTTTTTTCTTGGAAAGCTAGTTTTTAAGCATTTACCCAGCGTGACACTGGATACTTACACTATGTATTAAACCATTTTGTGGAATTTCTTATCTCATGATAGTATCTTTTGATGGATAGAATTCTTAATTTTAATTTATTTTAGTTTATTAAGTTTATTTCT
>SJYT01070300.1:149503-227451 GCA_006410635.1 Cephalophus harveyi | reverse complement strand
TGATTGTTAAGATATTTTTCTATGGTTTCAAATTACCATTTGAATTTTCACATTTAATGATCTCAAGATATTAAAGATAATTCTTTGTGGTATTATCTTATATACTTAAGATAGCTGGATATCTTTTCACTAGGATAGTAAATGCTCTGTGTATATGTTACCTTTTTAATGTGAAATTCATATATAAACATGACAACAGTGATATTTGTGTTTAATAATTTGATGTAGCTATTTATAAGTAATTTGTCATATTTTATAAAGCTAGTATATGTATTTGTGCATTGTCCCCTGTAAGTTTCAAATAACATAATCAGATGGCTATTATTTTGAAATTAAGTATCTGGTGCTCAGTCATGTCTGAGTCTTTGTGGCCCCCTGCAGTGTGCCAGCCAGGCTCCTCTGCCTATGAAATTTTCCATGCAAGAGTATTGGAGTAGGTTGTCATTTCCTCCTCCAGGGAATCTTTCCAGTCCAGGGATGGAATCGACTTCTCTTGCATCTCCTGCATTGTCAGGTAGATTCTTTACCACTACACCACCTGGGAAGCCCCCAAGTATCTAGCAGCATAGCAAACTTAATATGTAACTCTAACCTTAACTGTAGACAATTTATTTCCATCATATATTACTGAATGAACCAAGTCTGAAAAATATTCTACAGAATCAGTGGGGAAAAAAAAAAAGATAACCCTCAGAATATTAGGCTAATCTTTTTGCATTCAAATAAAATTATTGTCAAAATCTTGTATCCAACACATTGTATCATATAAATTGAATAAACATATAACTGTAGAAAAGGAAAGATATACCCAATCTGAATGCAGAATTCCAAAGAATAACAAGGAGAGATAAGAAAGCCTTCCTAAGTAACTAATGTGAATAAATAGAGGAAAACAATAGAGTGGGAAAGACTAGAGAGCTCTTCAAGAAAATCAAGAAAAATGTTCCAAAGGAACATTTCATGCAAAGATATGCAGAGTAAAGAACAGAAGCGGTATGGACTTAACAGAAGCATAAGATATTAAGAAGAGGTGGCAAGAATACACAGAACTATACAAAAAATATCTTAATGACCCAGATAACCACAATGGTGTGATCACTCATCTAGAGCTAGACATCTTGGAGGGGGAAATCAACTGGGCCTTAGGAAGCATCACTACAAACAAAGCCAGGGGAGGTGATGGAATTCTGGCTGAGCTATTTCAAATCCTGAAAGATGATGCTGTTAAAGTGCTGCACTCAGTATGCCAGCAAATTTGGAAAACAGCAGTAGCCAAAGGACTGCAAAAGGTCAGTTTACATTCCAATTCCAAAGTATTGCAATGCCAAAGAATATGCAAACTACCATGCAATTGCACTCATCTTACATGCTAACAAAGTAATGCTCAGAACTCTCCAAGCCAGGCTTCAACAGTACATGAACTGAGAACTTTCAGATGTACAAGCTGGATTTAGAAAAGGCAGAGGAACCAGAGATCAAATTGCCAACATCCACTGGATCAAGGTAACAGCAAGAGAATTCCAGAAAATCATCTGCTTTATTGACTACACCAAAGCCTTTGACTGTGTGGATCACAACAAACTGTGGAAAATTATTCAAGAGATGGCAACACCAGACCACCTTACCTGCCTCCTGAGAAACCTGTATGCAGGTCAAGAAGCAGACCTGTATAGAACCAGACATGGAACAATAGACTGGTTCCAAACTGGGAAAGGAGTATATTAAGGTTGTATATTGTCACTCAGCTTATTGCCTGGCTGCATGAAGCACAAGCTGGAGTCAAGATTGCCAGGAGAAATATCAATAACCTCAGATATGCAGATGATACCACCCTTATGGCAGAAAGTGAAGAGGAGCTAAAGAACTTCTTGAGGAATTTAAAGAGGTGAGTAAAAAAGCTGGCTTAAAACTCAACATTCAAAAATTGAAGATCATGGCATCTGGTCCCATCTCTTCATGGTAAGTAGATGGGGAAACAATGGAAACAGTGACAGACTTTATTTTTTTGGGCTTCAGAATCACTGTGGATGATGACTGCAGCCATGAAATTAAAGATGCTTACTCCTTGGAAGAAAAGTTATGACCAACCTAGACAGCATATTAAAAAGCAGAGACATTATTTTGCCAACAAGTCCCTCAGGTCAAAGCTATGGTTTTTATAGTAATCATGCATGGATGTGAGAGTTGGACCATAAAGAAGACTGAGTGCCAAAGAATTGATGCTTTTGAACTGTGGTGTTGGAGAAGACTCTTGAGAGTCCCTTGGGCAGCTGGAGATCAACCCAGTCAATCCCAAAGGAAATCAATCGTGAATATTCATTGGAAGGACTAATGCTGAAGCTACAGTACGTTGGCCACCTGATGTGAAGTGCCAACTCACTTGAAAAAACCATGATGCTGGTAAAGATTGAAGACAGGAGGAGAAGGGGATGACAGAGGATCAGATGGTTGGATGGCATCACCAAGCTCCAGGAGATGGTGATGGACAGAGAAGCCTGGCTTGCTGCAGTCCATGGGGTTGCAAAGAGTTGGACAGCAGTTGAGAAACACTGAACTGCAACCATCATGATAAATATATCATGAAGGATTAATTACAGAGTATGGTTGTGTGAACCTCACTAAGATAGTCAAAGATATAGATGGTATAGATAGATAAGTTTTCCCAGGTGGCTCAGTGGTATAGAATCTGCCTGTCAGTGCACAAGGCACAGGAGACTCAGGTAACATCCCTGGGTCAGGAAGATTCCCTGAAGGAGGAAATGGCATTCTCCCCAGTATTCATTCCTGGAAAATCCCATGAACAGAGGAGCCTGGCCAGCTACAGTCCACAGGGCTGCGAAGAGTAGGACATGACTGAGTACCCATACATAAATAGATAGAAATCAATATAGACATGTGACTTAAATTTTTGATGGAATATAGTAGTGTACCACATACCTGTTTTTTGCCTAACAAGAATGGTAATATTAAAAACAGTATTATTTTTTTCTTAAAACTCTGAGCAAATTATGTAAATGTCTATATGTTTGCCACAGATTATATTGTCTTTTTATGCAGTTCTGTGAATTGAATGTGTTTTTTTCCTCTTCAAGTAATGTTTTTGATTTAAATACATTCAATTTTCTCTATAGTAGTTGAAATATTTGAGCGATTTAATGAAACATAATGGAATTAAATATTTTTTCAAATGGAAATTTCAATAGTTTCAACACACACGTATCTAATAGACTGTTTCTTTTTTAATATCTGACTTTTTATTGCAGGCCACTTCATTGACTTCTGAGTAACTCATAAGTCAAACAATGGACATGCAAAAGTAAATGATATAAAATTGTGTTTTAACAATTAGTTACTAATTTTCAAATCTTTATAATAGTGAGAAGTCTGCTGAGAAAAATTGAGGATTTATAGATTAAAATAAAAGATTGAAATTAAAGAAAGATGACATTGATTTATTTTCATATATTTGGAGAGAGCCTGGGATTAGTATCCCAGAGTTACTATTCTTTTGAATAGTCTTGCCTGCTTTAGATAGCCAAAGATGAAAAAATATGGAGTGTGTGCTAATTATAAACTAATTAGCTGATTTTCACTGTTACAGCATTACTAATCACTGTGGGATAATTAAAGCAGGAAGGACAAAGGTGAATGAAAAACTGAAAGGTGTCTTGAAGATTGGTTCAAAGACTTTACATGGCAATAATAAGACTAATCCTGTACTAGTCTTTTTAAATAGCTAAATAATGAGTTTATCTGTGAAATGCAGCACAACTTACACAAACCTTAATTCATGAATCTGTCTGTCCCTGAAGATAAATGATAAAGGGAAAAAAAAAAAAAAACAGTGAAGACAGACACTGAATAGAAGATAACAGTTAAATATACTTCATTTACACAGAGATTACAGAGTTTAAGGGCAAATAAAGTTCAAAGATACACAGCTGACTTATTGAAGGAAGAAGATGAAGAGATGTCAACATGTAGAATATTTTATTATATATGATTTGAGCCCCAAACTAAAACAAAATTGAATTATACAATGAAATTATAATCTGAGAGTGCAAACACCCTTTAAAAAGAAAAAAAAAATGGTGAAATATATTCAGAAAAAATATTCCAAATAACTAAGATGTTTTGGTACTATAAATGAAGACTGAATTTTTTTATTTTTTGTAGATAAATGCTATTTTAATTTTTATTTTTAACATTTTATTGTAGTAAAATGCACATAAGATTAAATTTACTAAACTTTGAGTAAAATTATTGGACACACAACATATCATCTGTATATTTTTAGTTCATATTTAATGATATATTCATTTAACTGTTAAAGTACAATATTGTTTTTTCTCTCCCTGAAAAGTCATATTTTAGTTCCTGGCCCAATATCTGGCAACAGCAGATGTCTCTGAATCTTTGCTATATAGAAAATCAAGTTTATATAAACTAGGTAGAAGTTTTAGTTTCTCTTGCTAAATAAACCATTTTTTTTCTGAAATACATCCTCTTTCCAAACTTTCCTTTCCTCCTCCTTCCCTCCCTTCCTTCCTTCATCCCACAAATTCCAACATTTGTGAAGGATTTACTATGCACTATGAAGATGGCTAGCTAATGTTACAATAGTAGAACAAACAAGACATATATATTTATTAATTTTACCATCTAAGAAGAAAAAGGATTATTGTTAAAGTCAGTCTCAATTTTGATAAATATTATGAAGAAATACATTCTCAAATATAAAATAACTGGTACAGAAGTTGATATTTACTGCTTCAAAGGAAAAATAGAGTTTCCCATATGAGGAAATGAAGAGAAAAAGGAGTATAAAGAGACTTCTAGCCTTTGAGAAAAAGGGGAGCTTGGAATGTTTGAAGAGGGTAAATAATGTTAGTGTGCACGGATCACAGTAAGTATAAAGGAAGGAGGCATGACAAAGGTTAAGTCTTGTAGGTCATAATAAGTGTATTGGATTTTGTTGTAAATGCCATTGGAAGTTGTTGATCATTTTTCCTAAGTGTTTTAAGATAAGTTCTTTGTGGAGAATGGATTACTGGGAAATATTTCTAGAAGTGGAAAGGTCATTTAGGAGGAGACATTTGCAGAGTTCTAGTCCGTCTAGTCAAGGCTTTGGTTTTTCCAGTAGTCATGTATGGATGTGAGAGTTGGACTATGAAGAAAGCTGAGCGCCAAAGAATTGATGCTTTTGAACTGTGGGGTTGGAGAAGACTCTTGAGAGTCCCTTAGACTGCAAGGAGATCCAACCAATCCATTCTGAAGGAGATCAGCCCTGGGATTTCTTGGGAAGGAATGATGCTAAAGCTGAAACTCCAGTACTTCGGCCACCTCATGCAAAGAGTTGACTCATTGGAAAATACTTTGATGCTGGGAGGGATTGGGGCAGGAGAAGAAGGGGACGACAGAGGATGAGATGGCTGGATGGCATTATGTCCATCAGACTCGATGGACGCGAGTCTGAGGGAACTCCGGGAGATGGTGATGGACAGGGAGGCCTGGCATGCTGTGATTCATGGGGTCGCAAAGAGTCAGACACGACTGAGCGACTGAACTAAACCGAACTGAGAGATAGATGTGATAACTTGAACTAGGATGGGATCTCTATGATGAATTTACAATGTATTTTGGATGCAGAACCAAAAGGACTTATTTGATTTGAAATAGACGGTGAGAGAAAAAATGGCAAGCATTAATCCTACATTTGAACAATTGATTGTGTAGCAAAACCATTCACAACTAAGTTGGTTAAGATGGATTTGGGAGACAGGTTCTAGTAATAGAATCAATAACTCCATTTGGAATCAAGAATATCTTGTCTTACCTCTCTTTTGCAGTTGTTACTTCAAACAAAAACCATTTGAAGGGAAGTAGGGAATGAGGATTCAATGCTGTACATTCTAAGTATTCATTAAAGCCAATGATCTAGCAAACCAGCTTCTCATAGCTAACAGTCCTGGTTTGATGGTTATAGAAGTATGTATGAATTGACACTGCAAAGGCATATGGCAACTGTTGGGACCCAAGCATTCTGTGGAATGAGGCTGACATTAAATGTATATGTAGTGCAACAAACTTCAATAAGCTCTGGGGTTATAACGTGAGTTTATAGTGAGATCTGGACAGTATATGCACTGAAAGGAGTAGCAATGGCTGATTATTCTTTAAAGAAATTATTGGGAAAAAAACAGGAAGAGTTTATTCCAAGGAGCAAATAATTTCTAATTTTAATGTGAATTCTCACAGGAAAACATAAGCGAACATTAAAATTAAACAGGATAAATTTACTAAAATAAAAAGAAGCTGAAAGTTCTCCATAGACTTCTGTCTTTACTATTATCTTCTCTAGAAAACTGCATCTCTCAACTTGAAGGAATCCAAGTGTAAAGAAAACAGTGTTTTCTTTCATTTTGTTAACCTGCAAAGAAGTCTCTGTACATCCATATCTGCCTTCTTTAACAAGGGTGAAAACATAGGAAGCTTCCCTGTCGTTCTTTTTCTCTGTCTCTGGAGGTGGGACAACTGATTGCCTTGCTTTGTTTGCATCATGAAATCCCTTATTTCACATATTTACTAGCTAAATGTATCATAGTGGATATCCATTCACAAGACCACAGTCTGACCTGCATTCTGATCCACTTTACCTGAAAATTTGACCTTGGGAATTTTTTGCACTTAGTTCAAACCATTCCACTGCTAAGGAAAATAGATATTATCTGATTATACAACAGAGAGATCTGAATGTTAGCATTTAAGGGAAGAAGCACTCATGGGACCATCACCTCTGGCAGTTTTGTATTTTAGTCCAGCATATCCCTAGCTATAATCTTGAGATGACCATATGATATTTAGCCTTGATTAACAAATACAGAAAAACTTGGCATTTAATCAGTTGGCTTCTCAAAGAGTTTCTCTTTACACATGATAACCATACTTTACGTCAGCAAGTGAAGAATTATGATATGGGAAGGAAAAACATTAATACTTTAAGGATCTCAGATATTTAAATCTAACAATTACGTATATTGAATTTTCAATCTCAGATTCTAATAAATGGGCTAACTATAGTTGTTTGATTTCTATTGTTATTTGTGATAGTCACATATTCAATGAGTTTATTATGATATATAGTTATTGCAAGAATGCAAATATATTTTCTATAAACATACCAGAACATGAATTTGTTTCAACTGATGCATCTCATTCCAATCTAGTGGATGACAAGGAGTTATGATAATATCATTATGAATACCTTATTATTTTGAAATAAATTGAAAAGTAGAAGGTTTTTTAAACTAAGTTGATGTCTCTATTATATGCTTAAGTTAAATCATGATTATTTCAGCACATAAGTAAATTACCATCAAAAATTATAATGGTATCACTAAAAACTTGGCACAGACATTCTGCTGATTTCTCCCACTCTTGTCACGTGCTCTTGAATGGACAATGATCTATATTGTTGTAAAAGGAAATTAAACAATGCAGAGGATGGAAAAAGCTGAGGGAGTTGAGGAAATTTTGTTATTATTCTAAAATACTTACATAGCAACTTTTAACAGATTCAATAGTTATTATTCTGATGATACTTCCATTGTATTGGACATTTATAGGAGGTATTGGGAAGAGAGAGAAAGACAGACTGAGAAAATAGAGATTACAGATACTGTATTTTGAAGCAGTGTAATTGGGATCCACCTTCCCATTGTCTTAAAAACAACACCATTTAATAATATCTGTGAATCAATGGACAAATCATAAGCTCTGAACATCTACAATTTAGGAGCAAGGGTAAGTTTATTTTCCAAGTATGGATTTTTAAATTAAGCTTTTGCCCCAGCTATAAAATCTATAAAGTGCACATACTTAAGGTAGACTCTCTCCTGGAAAGTATTGTATGAAAAATACTAGGTGAGAGGGTCTTGTTGTTTTAATAAATCTCTGAAACCATTATTTAAGAGATTAAAATGTACTTCTTTCTTACAAGTGATAATGTTTTTAACCAACCCTCTATCTAAATTCAAACAAAAAATTTGTGAGGTTTGTCTCTAACCTCAAGAGGTTCTAACAGATCTCTTAGTAAAATTGGTTTCCCATGTTCATAGGATCTGTCCATCTACTAGCATATAAATCTATTATAGAGATGGAATTGCCATGACATCATTATTGTACAATGAGTCTGTTAATAATTGCAGAATAAACGTGCTTGTCACTATGATCATTGATTATTTTGTCACTGCAAAGATGTACTTTTAAAAATCAGAGATAATTATAACACATTGACACATATATTTATGATATTTAAATATTTTTACCTATTAATCCAATCATTTAAAGTAGAACTATTTTAGTTCAAATTACTCATAAAATTTAATTTTATTCATGAACTTTCACAGTTCCTTAAAAGTATCATTAGTAACTCAATTGTTCTTATAATGTAAATTTCAAGCATGACAAGTAAAATGTTGTATAAAAGGCTTACCATGCAAAATTATTTTGAATACTATTACTAGAACATTTGCCCACGCATGAAATAGAAACATAACTACAAAATTTTCAGGTCAAACCACAGTATCAGGAAGAGGTTGAACATAAATTAAGTATGAATCCAATATATTTGGGAGGGACTTCATTTTCTTCTTGAGAAATCAAAGAAGGACACTTATTAAACTTGGTATGAAATTTCTCAAGTAAAACTTAAGAAACCTAACCTTATTAAGGACACATATAACAAAAGCACTGGCTTGTTCAGTGTTTCATTTTAAACTTTTGGAAGTGATTTCAGTTAAGAATATATATATATATATATAAAGGATTAAAAGACACCATACCTATTCTGGAGGACATAGGGAAAAAAGAATTTCACCAGGCATCAAGCATGTGAGAGTGTTCATTCCTTCATATGTTCCATACAGACTTACTGAAAGTAAATATATGCATAACACAGTGCCAATCATTAGCCTGCAAACTGAATAAGAGCTCATTTTGCAACACCCTGAGGAGTGAAAGGGACAAATATGTGTGAGTATATCATAAGTCAGTCCAACAACAATAGTAAGATATATTGAGGATGCAAAATGTGCCAGGCAATATGCTAAATTCCTTATAGTGATTATCTCTTTTAATCCTCATAATATCTCTGTGAGAAAGGACTTTTGCTTCCAGTAAAATTGAGATTAAGAGAAAGTATGAAAATTGCTCAAGGCTGGACAACCGGAGAAAAGTAGACTAGAGATGATACATCCTATTAGAAGAACATGGAGAAAGTTTTATAGAAGAGGCTAAGATAATAATAGATGCCTACTGGAGTCTACGAAGGCATTTTCTCTTATGGGTGTAAAATTTGAGCAGGTTGTAAAATTACAGAAAGATTATGAGCTTTGCAAGGAATTGAAGGCAGATCCCCTTTGGGACTATTTCCATTTAATAAGATTTTCTCGGAGTATTGCTTTCTGGCCTTCATTTTATCACTTATAATATGTGATAGTGGGACAACATGATTTATAAGATTTTTTTTGAATTCTAGAATTTTCTGATGCTATATATTTACATAAAAATAAAAGAAGTGGCTTCTGAGTTAATGCTGAAGCATCTGATACTTTTGGGGCTATACCACTGATTCTGTTATCCTGTGCATGGGTTAAACCTTATCTGTTTTCTCCAACAATAACCAGCTATGAGTAGATTTTTTCCCCCTTTAAAGAGATTGAAAGTCTTAAATGAGGGGACTGACAAATCTGTGGTAGTTGATAACTCAGGATTCTATTCTCTCCCAGTTAGGATTCTCTGCATTTTATCCCCAAATGTTTTCTAGTTGCTGTGGGAAAATTTCGTGTTTTATACCTTGAAAGATTTCCCATTGCCATGTTTGAAAAGTCAAGGTATTTATAGCCCTCAGAGAGATGTATCACATGCTGGGTAGTGATAACCACTAGTCTCCCAGAAAAAGCCAATGAGGTTGGGAAAATAGCAAAAGAAACGGAAAAAGGGCTATATGTAAAAAAAAAAAAATAAATTCTAAATCCTGTGTTATTTTCTGCTTATCAAAAGAAAGTCAAGATTAACTTACATTTACTTAGAATGGGAAACTGGAAAATTAAAGCTAATTATTTTTCTTCCAACCAGCCTCAGTGAATTAATCTGAAATAAAAATCTTTTAATATACTGCTTAGCAAAATGCTTTTAGCTCATTCATTCAAAATTGTGTGAATTTCCTAGGAAAACCTAAGTATATAAATACTCAGGCAATCTTCTCATGTAATCTTTGAAAATCATCTTTATGGGCCTGAAATCAATGTTCATATGTATTTTCATCCACTTGATTGAACTTGTGGTTTGAAATGAATTGCTTTTGCATCAAACATGTTATATTAATCTTACTATAATGAGCAAGTAGAACTTTCATCTATAAAAACATAAATAGAAATATTCAGGAAGACCTTTTATAAAGGCAAATATAAAAATATTTATTTCACCATATTATTGCTTTGCCATTTGTATGCTCAAATTTTCAGAGAACAATAACAAAATTGGCTTTTAAATTACAGATTTCTTCCTTTATGATTTCTGTACCATAGTAAGATACTTTTTTCTCTCAAAATTAAGATTGAAAACAAAAAGATAAAAAAGCAATACATTGATTAGTATTTAATAACAAAGAATACAAAGAATTCAGAAAAAAGAGCAGAAGTCACCAAAAGCAGAGTCAGCCGTAGGTTTTTGATAAGTGCTTTAGTGGATAAACTCCTCCCATCATTCGCTCTGTTCAAGCTGGGTTATTAAGTGAAATTAATTCTATTTCCCATCTTTAGCTTTTCTTATGGCAAATGTAGTAGGCAACCTGCCATCTTTAATTAAAATTTTCTTTAAAAAGAAGTGATAGAACATAATACAGGATTATGAAGCCCATTGTGTAAGCATAATGATTTGAATCAGTTGTATGCAAATTTAACATGCACAGCATTTCCCAGAGCAAGCTTGTTAAAACATCACATTTATTTTCAGGTACTCCTGCCATCCAGGGTGTTTGACTCAGTAGATCTGGAGTAACATCTGGGAGTGATGTTTTAATCAAACATTGCAAGGGTGATTCTAAAACAGTAGATTCAGGAGACACGTTTGATACCTAAGTTGAGAAGATCCCCTGGAGAAGGAAATAGCAACCCACTCCAGTATTCTTGCATGGGAAATACCATGGACAGTGGATCCTCAAGGGCTGCAGTTCATGGGGTCCCCAAATAATCAGACACTCTTGAGCGACTAAATGCAAATGCAAGCAACTATCTTAGTAACCTAGTGTGTGAATGCAAACACGTATAATGTTGTGTCATTTACAGTCATCATTATATTATTGATGCTCGCACATTCACCTTAATCTAATGTCATATACTTTCCCTTTAACGCTTTTGTGTACACATAATGCCAATAAACCCAACTTCTTAGATTTGTCCTCACCTTGATCTTCAGAATATTTGATAGAAAATGCACTTCTCTTTTGGGTAAAATTTTTATTTACATTGACTGAGTAAACATTAAACCACTTAGCTGCTATGGTAAGTTAATTTTGGTTCATGGAAATTCAGTTTAAAATCATCTGTCCTTAAATTTTAAAAATTATTTCCCATTACCTTAATTTGGAAGTGTATGAACTGAGGCTTAGCGGGACTGACTTCTATTTCTACTTGTTTTGAACTTCTAAAAGTCTTCTCCTTACAAAGTCATTGATGAGCACTATTACATAAAGCTTTCTCCAAGGAATGAGAAAAATACATGCACACATACACAGGCTTTTATTTTTGGTATTTGTGGTAAAATTTTGCCTTGGGTAGTGTACTTACATCCTGGAATTCCTTTTCTCCTTTTCTCTCCTCTTAGACTCTTGTATGCTAGTAGGTACTAAAGTATTGTCCACTTGATGAGAGGAATTCAAGTCTGAGGTCTCTTAAGAGGATTTATGTTTTAATTGTGAAATTAAAAAAAAAGAAAAAAATTGAAATAAAACCTTCAGGTCTATTTAAAATAAATATTAATCACAAAACAAAGAAAAGTGAATTGATATTCATAGCCCTTTTTGTTGTTTAGTCACGAAGTCATGTCCGATTCTCATAGGACTTCCCAGACAAGAATACTGGAGTGGGTTGCCATTTCCTTCTCCAGGGGATCCTCTCTACCCAGGGTCAATCAGTCAGTTCAGCTGCTCAGTCGTGACGGACTCTTTGCGACCCTATGGACTGCAGCATGCCAGGCCTTCCTGTCCATCACTAACTCCCGGAGTTTACTCAAACTCATGTCCATTGAATCAGTGATGCCATCCAACCATCTCATTCTCTTTCCCAGAATCAGGATCTTTTCCAGTGAGTCAGTTCTTCACATCAGATGGCCAAAGTATTGGAGTTTCAGCTTCAACATCAGTCCTTCCAATGAATATTCAGGACTGATTTCCTTTGGCATGGACTGATTTGAACTCCTTGCAGTCCAAGAGACTCTCAGAGGCTTCTCCAACACCACAGTTCAAAAGCGTCAATTCTTCAGTGCTCAGCTTTCTTTCTAGTCCAACTCTCACATCCATACATGACTACTGGAAAAACCTTAGCTTTGACTAGACAGAACATTGTTGGCAAACTGTCTCTGCTTTTTAATATGCTGTCTAGGTTGGTCATAACTTTTCTTCCAAGAAGTAAGCATCTTTTAATTTCATGGCTGCAGTCACCATCTGCAGTGATTTTGGATCCCAAGAAAATAAAGTCTGTCACTGTTTCCACTGTTTCCCCATCTATTTTCCATGAAGTGATGGGACCAGATGCCATAATCCTGGTTTTAGGAATGTTGAATTTTAAGGAAACTTTTTCACTCTCCTCTTTCACTTTCATCAAAAGGCTCTTTAGTTCTTTGTCACTTTCTGCCATAAGGGTGGTGTCATCTGCATATCTGAGGTTATTGATATTTTTCCTGACAATTTTGATTGCTGCTTGTGCTTCATCCAGCCCAGTGTTTCTCATGATGTACTCTGCATATAAGTTCAATAAGCAGGGTGACAATATACAGCCTTGACGTACTCCTTTTCCTATTTGGAATAAGTCTGTTGTTCCTTGTCCAGATCTAACTGTTGCTTCCTGACCTGCATATATGTTTCTCAAGAGGCAGGTCAGGTGGACTGGTATGTCCATCTCTTTCAGAATTTTCCACAGTTCATTGTGTTCCACACAGTCAAAGGCTTTGGCATAGTCAATAAGCAGAAATAGATGTTTTTCTGAAACTCTCTTGCTTTTTCCATGATCCAGCAGATGTTGGCAATTTGATCTCTGGTTCCTCTGCCTTTTCTAAAACCAGCTTGAACATCTGGAAGTTCACAGCTCATGTATTGCTGAAGCCTGGCTTGGAGACAAGCATTAAGAACTCTGTATTATTTCCACACTACATCTAGCCTTCTTTCTGTTCCCAGCATGTTAGGAACAAGTAATTTAGTTGCTAAGGCTTTTCCATTTGTCTAAAGGCAAATTTATCAACCTCTATGAAGAAAGTGTATGCTATCTTGCACTCTGTTTGATATATCATGGAAATCAAGATTAGACTTTTGTTGATTTGTTGATAACGAGGTGGTAGCAAAAGCAGTTAAATGCATTGAAAAAAAGAACTTTAAAAGATATTTAAGACTTTCGACAGAACATATTTAATTCTGGCAGTAATAAAATGGATGGGATTTCATTGTAAAGCTGAGCAGAATTCAGCTTCTAATATGTCAGCTTTACATGACAGATTATTAATAAACTGCCACTGTTATCTCTTGATACCAGTCTTTGGTGACTGTCTTTTTTTGTACTTGAAACTCAAATGTGATTTTAAAAGCAATCTTTACCTTGTGAGCCACTTTCCTACTTTTAATACATTTTTTCTTTTCTATAGCAATTATTATGTCATTAATGGTTTCAATTTCATTATGGTAGCATTTTCCAAAAATTACTAGGGAATTATGTGACTTTTGATAAGATAAAGATTTGTTTGTTTTGTTGAAGGCAAGGCCAGAGGAAAAATTAAGAAAGAGGATTATTCATTTCCTCAAGTAGCTTTCCCCAATGTTTATGCCTTTTCTCTCATTTGCTTATCTCTGTCGTAGATAGCCATTTTCTACTACCCATACCTTCATTAATCCAAGGACCATTGAGCATCTCTATGAAATAGGCATTGTTCTAGGAAAACTGATAGACAATGAACAGAGCCTGAAGGAAATGTACAGTTCCTGAGAGATTATAGAAGGGTCTAAGTTTATCCTCCAGATATAAAGGGGTCATCACCTATGAAGTTCTCTGTGCTGTGTATCTCCTTGTTACTCCATCAAAACTTTAGCTTACTGTCAGAGGAAAGTTAAGAATTGCCTCACTGTAAGTTATAATTAGTGCATAAGGAACACAGAATCTGATGATGGTAAAGAAAGTGTACATAATGTTATAGAGAGGCCAAAGCAAGTAGAAACAGCTGTAGATCAATAGAGGTATGACTGAATTGGTTGTATGTAAGTAGCATATATTATTTTCATTGTCATAATTGGATGACTAATGTAAAACTACCAGGCAAAACTAAAAACAAGAATCCATACTCTCAGTCAGGTATTTATCAGCATTTCCTAAGCACTTAATCACACACTATACACTGCTAGATGACTTTATACAAGAGTATGAGAGAGTTATTTTTGAGATCAAATTAAAATATGCCAAAGGTGAGTTAGCAAAGTATTTGTGACACTTAAGAATCCTGACTTTGCCTATAATTATGTGTGACCTTACCAAGTCATTCATTTTCTCAGATCTCCCTTTTGTTCAAATACAAAACAAGGAAGATTGCATTATGAATTTTGAATCCCTTTACATTTTATTATTCTTTCTGTATTAGTTGTTAAACTTTGGGTCACAGGTAATAGGAAACTAACTTGCTTAAACTCTAAAAAAGTTTTATCATTACACTTTACAAGAAGTTGAGCAGTTGTATAGTTCCACGAATGATTAATTTAGTGACTCACTCACATCATCAAAGGCCTATTTTTTTTCCACCTTTGTACTCTGTCCCTTTTCATAGCCTTGTCCTTGCCAAGCTTCCCTCAGTGTTGAAAGATGCTTACCATAATCTCATGTTTCCCACTCAGATACAAGATACCCAATAGAAGAAAAGAGACTTCACTTTCTTTGTCTTTTGAGGTTAAGGAAGCTATTTAATAAGTCCCACCTGACTGCCTACTGCCCACAAATATTCCTTCACATTTCATTGATCAAACTTGTCACATGCCCCAGTCTAAATTCTTATTGGCTTAAACAGATTATGTTTATGTTATGTAGCTGAAAATGTGTCCTGCTTCCCCAGAGTCTCAGGTCTGTACAGAGAAAGAAAGAACTTTAAAATATTCAAGTTCCTTTAAGAAGATGAAAAAGAGAGATGGTTCTTGTTCAGGTATCCAGTGGTAACTGTTATATTTATTATACTCTGTTGGTATACTATATTCTTCCAGAATGCATATTTTTATTTTCCCTGAGGACAAAATAGATAAACTATGGTTCTACTTCAAAATGAAAAGTTTCCAGAGATGCAAAAATCAAATTAAGTTGGTAATTGCCTAGTAAATAAGCAGTTCTTAGTATTTATGTGTACATCCTTTCTCAAAATTCTTTAGTAACTCCTCATTTTCAGTAGAATAATTTTAAAGTATACAGAATAAAAATTTGATCTCACAAAATCGCACAGCCCTGTTCCCATCCACAATGCATACACAGGCCTTTTGTTTTTAAGCTTTTGCCTTCGCCCATGCTAGTCTCTCAAAAACAAGACAGTTACACTTCAAGAAGCAACCCTCACTCCATCTATCCTCCTTATAACCTTCCCTCATACCTGACCAGCGTATGCATATTTAACTGAAAAGGAGCTACTCTTGGTTCATTCTTTCAAGTTTCACAGCCTTCCTTGAAAAGTAGTTTGTGAGTCCTCAGATAACCCATTGTTCTATCATTTGCCCACTGAACTATGGCTCTATTTCTATTAGATTGATTATTTTATGGTTTTACATTTACTTGGTGATCTCTTTACTGGACTTTACCTTCTGAGAGGCAGGCTGGTGTTCTCGCTGCTCTTGTATTTGACTCTCAAATAATGAACATAGATTTATTATCTGTGTACTTGACTGTATGCTTGGGAAACAGATGGTGTAGGAGTCAGTGTACATAAGCCAAGAAAGTAAAGTTGGACATCTTTTTTTTCCCATGATAAGGACATAAGATACCCTAGAGAAGTGGTTCACAACATTTTCTTCAAATGGCAAAATATTGTCCTAACCAAAAACTTGACCTCCAGGAGACAGTCTACAGAATCTTACTATTAATTACCTAATGCATATGCAGACTTTCTTTAAATATGGTTTTTAATCTTCTAAAATTTTGCTAACTTTATATTCTCTCATGATCAGTTGTTAAACTCCTGATAAATGTGTATTCTTCGCCATAAAATACTCAGATTAAGTTGGACATCTTTTTTTTCCCATGATAAGGACATAAGATACCCTAGAGAAGTGGTTCACAACATTTTCTTCAAATGGCAAAATATTGTCCTAACCAAAAACTTGACCTCCAGGAGACAGTCTACAGAATCTTACTATTAATTACCTAATGCATATGCAGACTGTCTTTAAATATGGTTTTTAATCTTCTAAAATTTTGCTAACTTTATATTCTCTCATGATCAGTTGTTAAACTCCTGATAAATGTGTATTCTTCGCCATAAAATACTCAGATTTTGTTTAAAATAAATTAATGTTTATGTGTCATTATGTAAGATCAATTTCCAGAATCACCCTGTTTATTTTGACTTCCTATCCAAAACCAGTATATACCCTGTGAAGTGTTGAATTTTGTAATGAAGAATCATAGATTTAATAAAATGGGAAAAAAATCATGAGATAAAACATTTTATCAGTGACATCATTGTTAATTGCTGTATTCTTTGAGTAACTAACCTCACTGCACATTAAAAAACAAATAAATCCTATGGTTGTGTTATTATAATTTACCTTCATATGTATCACTGTGTTTGTAAAGGTAGCATGTACGAATTATTTTTATCACTTTGAATTCAAAGATTCATATAGATATGTAACAATTTTTAAATACAAGAATAGTTTGTGTTGTCCATTTATAAATTGTTACAATTAGTAGATTATGATCGTTTTAGATGGGTATTGGACAGGAAAAATAACATTTCAAAATGAAATCACTGGGGAAGAAAAAAATATTTCGGGAGAACACATAGCAGGATAGTGTTTGAGTTGTCACAAATGAGGAAACAACAAATAAGTGATTGATCCTGTGTCTATCAGTGCACTTATAAATCCATCTGACATCTCTGCCTATGAGAAGACCGAAAAATGAAGTTACAGACTTCTTACTAAAGATAACAACATCAAGAAAGAGGGTTTGAGAGTGCTATTTGGCCATATCCATTTATCTCACTTCTCTTCATTCTGTTCTGGACTTTTCTCACACATGTCTTCAAAACCCCAGGAAGCAGGGCCAAAGTTCAATCACTTGTTTTGTTTCCAGCAAGAACATTTGATTGTTTTCATAATTGCACAAAAAATGAATAATGTGTACAGTTCTGGAAATATGGGAAAGTATAAAATGCAGTTTTGAAAAATAAGGAGACCTACAGTTTGCTCTTGACGTATGTGGACATTTGCAGCATTTCACTTTATTTCTTGTATCCAAAAGTATTTGCATATCTTTCAAAAGACAGTTTGGCAATATCAAGAACTAGTTTTAAAAATACAAGAAAAAAGGAAAGTATGAAAGAAAGGTATCCTCATTAGTCATCCTAGAGTACATATTCTGAAATATCAAGGTTTAAATAGATGTCATGCTTTTCTTTCTCATCCTTGTGCTGATTCATATGTAGAAACCATCATTTAAGACGTGCATTTTTTTCCCAATTTAAATGTAATAAATACTTTTACCCTTAAGAAATGTTATCCATTTCTATATAGCCTTCAAATTGTAAACTTAAAAGACTGCATATTACTTCAGTTCATGATTGCTGTCAGAACAGATCAAGGCAGAGTTCGTTGTTCAGTCACCAAGTCATGTTCAACTCTTTGTGACCTCATAGACTACAGCACGCAAGGCTTCCCTGTCTTCACTATCTCCATGAGTTTGCTCAGACTCATGTCCATTGAGTCAGTGATGCCATCCAACCATCTCATCTTCTGTTGCCCTTTTCCTCTTGCTCTCAATCTTTCCCAGCATCAAGGTCTTTTTCAGTGAGTGGGCTGTTCACATCAGGTGGCCAATTATTGGAGCTTCACCTACAGCATCAGTCCTTCCAGTGAATATTCAGAATTGATTTGGGTTTAAAAACTCTTTAGAGTAGCAAAGAATGAGGGAAATTAACCAAATATCTTATTTTACAGTTATCAATTTAGATAAATATTTCCAGTTTATTAATTCATTTACTAGTATTACTAATACAATTTGAAATTAGATTATTTGTTTTATTTAACATCTAGTTTAGGGTTTCTTATATAGTTTGGATATTAACCCTTTAACAAATATATTGCTTACAAGTATTCTCTCCCATTCTGCAAATTGACTTCATTTTGTTAGTGGTTTACTTTGCTGTGCTTTTTTAAAAAAGATGTAATTCCAATTGATTATTTTTGCTTTTTCTTCGCATGTGCTTTTGTTGTCCATCATAACTGAGACCAGCGTCAAGAATCTTTTTTCCCTCAGTTTTCTTCTAAGGGTTCTATTGTTTCAGGATTTACATTTAAGTTTTTAATTCATTTCAAGTTAATTTTTTGAATGCTGAAAAATAGGCAATCATTGTTCAGACATTTGCATGTGAAAATCCAATTTTTCAAACACCATTTATTTAAAAGACTACTTTCTCCATTGAGTAGTCTCGGCTCCCTTGTCTAATATTAGTTGACCATATGTATATGGATTTATATCTGGACTCTTGCTTCTGTTAGGTTGAAATATGTGTCTGTTTTTATGCCAGTACCATGTTTTGATTACAAAAGCTTTGTATTTATAGATAAAAATCAGGCAATGCAATGCCTCTACTTTTGTTGTTCTTTCTTGTAACTGATTTTTCTAATCCTTTCAACTTACGATCCATAAAAATAGGATGTCTTTCTATTTTGTGTGTATGTCTTTTTACATTAATTTGTATATGTGAAAATATCCATGATACATAGGGGTAAATCCCACTTGATCATGGTATATAATCTATTAATGTGCTGTTGAATTTGATTTGCAAGAATTTTGTTGAGAATTTTTGCATTTAAATTCATCAGGGATATTGGCCTGTAGTTTTCTTTTCTTATAGTGTTCTTATTTGGTTGTGGTATCAGGGTAATGGCTTCTTAAATGAATTTGGGAGTGTTGCCACCATTTAAACTTATGGAAAAACATTGAGAAGTGTTAGCATGAATTCTACTTTATATATTAGGTTGGCCAGAAAGTTTGTTCATTTCTTAGTGCCATCTTACAGAAAAAGCCACCAGGTGAACTTTCTGGCCAAACCAGTATCTAGTAGAATTTCCTAGCAAAAAATCTGATTCAAGGCCTTCATTATTTGTTGCTGTTCAGTTACTCCATCATATTGGACTCTTTAAAAACACAAGGAGTGCAGCACACCAGGCTTCCCTGTGCTTCACTCTCTCCTGGAGTTTGCTCAAACTCATGTCCGTTGAATCGGTGATGCCGTTCAACCATCTCATCCTCTGTCACTGATTTATCCTCCTCCTCTCAATCTTTCACCGAATCAAGGTCTTTTCCAGTGAGCTGGCTGTTTGTATCCAGTGGCCAAAGTATTGGAGTTTTAGCTTCTCATCTGTCCTTCCAATGAATATTCAGGGTTGATTTCCTTTAGGATTGACAGGATTGATTGCCTTGCTGTCCAAGGGATTCTCAAGAGTCTTCTCCAACACCACTGTTCAAAAGGATCAGTTTTTCAGTGCTCAGCCTACTTTATGATCCAGCTCTCACATCTGTGTATGATTACAGGAAAAACCATAGCTTTGACAAGATGGACATTTGTCAGCAAAGTAATGTCTCTGCCTTTTAATGCACTGTCTAGGTTTGTCATAGCTTCCCTTCCAAGGAGTAAGCATCTTTTAATTTCATGACTACCTACAGTCATTCTCCACAGTGATTTTGGAGCCCAGGAAAATAAAATCTGCCACTGTTTCCATTTTTTCCTCATCTATTTGCCAGGAAGTGAAGGGACTGGATGCCATGATCTTCATTTATTGGAAACTGATCTTTGAGCCAACTTTTTCACTCTCCTCTTTAACCTTCATCAAGAGGATCTTTACTTCCTCTTCGCTTTCTGCCATTAAGATGATATCATCTGCATATCTGAGGTTATTGATACTTTTTATGGCAATCTTGATGCTAGCTTGTGCTTCATCCAGTCCTGCATTTCGCAGAATGTACTTTGCTTATAAATTAAATAAACAAGGTGACAGTATACATTCTTGACATACTTCTTTCCCAATTTTGAACCAGTCTGTTGTTTCATGTCTGGTTTTAACTGTTGCTTCTTGTCCTGCATACAGGTTTCTCAGAAGGCAGGTAAGATGCACCGGTATTCCCATCTCTGTAAGAATTTTCCATAGTATTTTGTGATCCACATAGTCAAAGGCTTTAGTGTGGTCAATGAAACAGATTTTTTTTTTTCTGGAATGCTCTTGCTTTTTAATGATCCAATGGATGTTGGCAATTTAACATCTAGTTCCTCTGCCTTTTCTAAATCCAGCTCTTGTGGCTAGAAATCCTCAATTTACATATTGTTGAAACCTAGCTTGAGGGATTTTGAGCATTAGCTTGCTAGCATATGAAATGAGCAAAATTGTGCAGTGGTTTGAACATTCTTTGGCATTGCCCTTTTTTGACATTAGAATGAAAACTGACCTTTGCCAGTTCTGTGGCCACTGCTGAGTTTCCAAATTTGCTGGCATATTGAGTACAGCACTTTAACAGCATCATATTTTAGGACATAAAATGCCTCAGCTGGAAGCCCATCACTGCCACTAGCTTTTGTTCATAATCATGCTTCCTAAGGTCCACTTAACTTCACACTCCAGGATATCTGGCTCTAGGTTAGTGAGCATACCATCATGGTTATCCGGGTCATTAAGATCTCTTTTGTATAGTTCTGTGTATTCTTGCCGTATTCTTAATATCTTCTGCTTCTGTTAAGTCTGTACTGTTTCTGTCCTTTATTGTGCCCATTTTTACATTAAATGTTTCCTTGGTATCACTAGGTTTCCTGAAGAGATCTCTAGTCTTTCCCATTCTGTTGTTTTCCTCTATATCTTTGGATTAACTTAAGAAGACTTTCTTATCTTTCCTTGCTATTCTTTAGAACTCTGCATTCAGTTGGGTATATCTTTCCTTTTCTCCTTTGCCTTTGCTTCTCTTCTTTTCTCAGTTATTTGTAAGGCCTTCTCAGAAAACCATTTTACCTTGCTGCATTTCTTTTTCTTGGGGATTATTTTGGTAACCACCTCCTGTTCAGTGTTACAAATCCCATCCATAGTTCTTCAGATACTCTACCAGATCTAATCCTTTGAATCTATTTGTCACTTCCACTGTATAAGCAACTTAATTTAGGTTATACCTGAGCAGACCAGTGATTTTCTGTACTTTCTTCTCTTAAGCTTGAATTTTGGGATAAGGAATTCTTGACCAGAGTCACAGTCAGCTCCAGGTCTTGTTTTCAGTATTGACCATCTGATGATGTCCATGTGTAGAGTCATCTCGTTTTGTTGGAGGAGGGTGTTTGCTATGACCAGTGTGTTCTCTTGGCAAAACTCTGTTAGCCTTTGCCTTGATTCATTTTGTCCTCTAAGGCCAAACTTGCCTGTTACTCCAGGTCTCTCTTGACTTCCTACTTTTGCATTCCTGTCCCCTATGATGAAAAGGACATCTTTTTTGGTGTTAGTTCTAGAAGGTCTTTTTTGTCTTCATACTACCAGTCAGCTTCAGTTTCTCCAGCATTAGTGGTTGGGGGCATAGACTTGGATTACTATGATGCTGAATCATTTGCCTTGGGAACAAATTGAGATCATTCCATTGTTTTTGAGATTGCACCCAAGTACTGCCTTTTGGACTCATTTGTTGACTATGAGGCCTTCTCCTAGGCCTCATAGTCTAGGCCTATGACTATAGGGATTCCTGATCCTAGATATAATGGTCATCTGAATTAAATCCTCCCATTTCTGTCCAATTTAGTTCTCTGATTTCTAAAATGTCAATGTTCATTCTTGCCATCTCCTGTTTGATGACTTCCAATTTACCTTAATTAATAGTTTCATGTTTGATTCATGGACCTAAGATTCCAGATTCCTATACAATATTGTTCTTTACAGCATCACAGTTTACTTTCACCACCAGACTTATCCACAATTGGGTGTCATTTCCATTTTGGCTCAGCCTCTTCTTTCTGAGCTGTTTCTCCACTCTTCTCTAGCAGCATATTGGACACCTATAGACCTGGGGTGTTCATCTTTCAGTGTCATATCTTTTTGACGAATGGTGACCTCCTCCAAGAGGATTTATGCCACATGCTGCACGTCCCAGGACTGCTGTTGCCAGTGCCCCTGTTCCTGCAGCAGGTCACTGCTGACCCATGCCCCTGCAAGAGAGCCTCAGACACTCACAGGAGAAGACGAGTGCATATCCTTCTAACTGCCATCTTAGAACGAGACTCCAGGACTGAGCTGTCTCAGGCCAAACTATAGGGAGGGAGCACAGCCCCACCTATCAGCAGAAAATGGGATTAAAGATTTACTGAGCATGGCCCCGCCCATCAGAGCAAGACCCAGTTTTCCCCACAGCCAGTCCCTCCCATCAGGAAATTTGCCTATGCCTCTTATCCTCATCCATCAGAGGGCAGACAGAATCACTGAAAACTAGCCAAAATGATCACATGGATCACAGCGTTGTGTAACTCAATGAAACTATGAACCGTGCCATGTAGGGCCACGCAAGATGGATGGACCATGGTGGAGATTTCTGAAAATTTGGTCCGCTGGAAAAGGGATTGGCAAACTACTTCAGCATTCTTGCCTTGAGAACCCCATGAACAGTATGAAGAGGCAAAAAGATATGACACTGAAAGATGATTATTTGGGGGAGATTTTAATTATTGTTTATATCTCCTTAGTCATTATTCATCTGTTCAGACATTTTATATATGATTCACTTCAGGTCAGTTCAGTCGCTCAGTTGTGTCCGAGTCATTGTGACCCCATGAACTGCAGCAAGCCAGGCCTTCCTGTCCATCAACAACTCCCGGAGTCCACCCAAACCTATGTCCATTGAGTCAGTGATGCCATCCAACCATCTCACCCTCTGTCATCCCCTTCTCCTCCTGCCCTCAATCTTTCCCAGCATCAGGGTCTTTTCAAATGAGTCAATTCTCCGCATCAGATGGCCAAAGTATTGGAGTTTCAGCTTCAGCATCAGTCCCTCCAATGAACACCCAGGACTGATTTCCTTTAGGATGGACTGGTTAGATCTCCTTGCAGTCCAAGGGACTCTCAAGAGTCTTCTCCAACACCACAGTTCAAAAGCATCAATTCTTAGGCACTCAGCTTTCTTTATAGTCCAACTCTCACATCCATACATGACTACTGGAAAAGCTTATGATTCAGTATTGGTATTAATAGTTGCATGTTTCTAGGAATTTATTAATTTCTTCTAGATGATTCTATTTCTTGGTATAAAATTGTTTATAACTGTCTCTTATAATTCTTTATGTTTCCATGATATAAATTGTACTGTCTCTTTTCATTTGCAATTTTATTTATTTGAATCATCTCTCCTTTTTTATTGTCTAGCTAAAGATTTTTTGATTTTCTTTTCAAGGAACCAAATACTAACATTATTAATATTTTCTATTGTTTTCCTATTTCTATTTCATTCCTTTCTTCTTTAATCTCTATTATTTCCTTCCTTCCACTGACTTAAGGGTCAGTTTATTGTTTTTTCCTCAATCCTAGAGAGGTAAAGTTAGATTTAAATTTCAGATCTTTTTTATTTTCCTCGATGTGTATATTTATTGCTATAAAATTTCCTCTTAGAACACCTTTTGCAGAATTCCATAAGTGTGTTATGTTTTCTTTTCTTTTCTTTTTTTTTTAGTCTCAAGATATTTTAAAATTTCTCTTTGGAATTCTTTCTGGTGCATTGGTTGGTTGTTCAGAAATGTGTTGCTTAATGTCCACATGTTTGTGAGTATTGCAGCTTTCCTCCTGTTATTCATTTGCAACTTCATTTTATGTGGTCAGAAAAGATACTTGATATAATTTTTTGTCTTTTTGAAGTGTCTTAGATTTGTTTTATGAGCCTAACATATGATCTATGCTTGTTCCATGTGTCCTTGAAAAGTGTATTCTTGTGCTGGTGGTGGAATATTGTATATTTATCCAATAGGTCTCTATATTCTAGTGTTGTTCTAATTTGCTGTTTCCTTTTTGATTCTCTGGATGGTCTGTCCATTACTGAATATGAAATATTAAAGTACCCAACTTTTCTGTTGCTATTTATTTCTCACTTTAGTTCTATTGTTATTTACTATTAATAATTAGGTATTTCTATGTTGGGTGCACTAACATTTATATTTGTTATGTCTTCCTGATGAATTGACCCTTTTTCATTATACAGTAGCAATCTTTTCTATCATGTGACATTTCCTCGCTTAAAGTCTATTTTTCCTGATATAAATAGGTATAACGGCTTAAAAAAAAAATTTCAGTGAGATATATTTTGCAATTTTTTCAGTCTCACCCTATGTGTGTTCTTAACCTTAGTGCTAACATGAGTCTCTTACATGCAGTATATTATTAGATATATTTTTATTGCTATTTTTAAAAATTATTTTGGTATCTTTTGATTGTAGAATCTAATCTATTATTTAAAATATGATTAATAGGTAAGTATTTACTATAGGCTTCCTAGGTGGCTCAGTGGTAAACAATCCTCCTGCTGGTGTAAGAGATGCAGATTCAGTCCCTGGGTTGGGAAAATTTCCTGGAGAAAGAAATGGAAACCCACTAGTATTCATGCCTGGGAAATCCCATGGTCAAAGGGGCCTGGCAGGCTACAATCCGTGGAGTCAAAAAAGAGTTGGCCATGACTTAGCAATTGGGAAGATCCCCTGGAGAAGAAAGTGGCAACCCACTCCAGTATTCTTGCCTGGAGAATCCCATGGGCAGAGGAGCCTGGTGGGCTACAGTCCACGGGGTCGCAAAGAGTCGGATACGACTGAGCAACTTCACTTTCATTTCACTTTTACTTTCAGTACCTACTAGAGCTTCCCAGGTAGTGCTTCAGTTCAGTTCAGTTCAGTCGCTCAGTCGTGTCCGACTCTTTGAGACCCCATGAATCGCAGCACGCCAGGCCTCCCTGTCCATCACCATCTCCCGGAGTTCACTCAGACTCACGTCCATCGAGTCAGTGATGCCATCCAGCCATCTCATCCTTGGTCATCCCCTTCTCCTCCTGCCCCCAATCCCTCCCAGCATCAGAGTCTTTTCCAATGAGTCAACTCTTCGCATGAGGTGGCCAGAGTACTGGAGTTTCAGCTTTAGCATCATTCCCTCCAAAGAAATCCCAGGGCTGATCTCCTTCAGAGTGGACTTGTTGGATCTCCTTGCAGTCCAAGGTAGTGCTAGTGGTAAAGAAATCAACTGCCAGCCAATCCAGGAGACATTAGAGATGTGGGTGTGATCCCTGAGTAGGGAAGATCCCCTGGAGGAGGGCAGGGTAACCCATTCCTGTATTCTTTCCTGGAGAATCCCATGAAGAGAGGAGCCTGGTGGGCTACAGTCCATAGGGTCGCAAAGAATTGGACATAACTGAAGCTACTTAGCATGCTCACACACATCATGTCATACGCTTGTTCTTTGTGAAAATGCCATTTTCTTTCAAGTAGTATTGAAAAATTAGTGACTGTTTATTGAATTTCACTGAGGGCCACTGTGCTGGAAGAATATTCTTTCTTTTATTTGTGGACGTTATGTCTTATGCTCATCACAACCAATCAATCAGAATTTGTGAATGAGGTGCTGAATCCCAAAGATTTAGGTAAATTACCTATTCTGATAGCCCGACCATGTAAGAAACAAGGGTTTCAGATTCTGTTACTTCTGAGACATTAAAACAGAGCTATAATCTTTAAACCTTTCTTTCACCTGATTAAGGACCCTAGCACCAACAACTAATTTTAAAATACTTAGTATTTACATTGTGGCAAGGCATGGAGCCTTTGCTGACAAAAGTCCATATAGTCAATGCTATGGTTTTTCCAGTAGTTATGTATGGATGTCAGAATTGGACCATAAGGAAGGCTGAGCACCGAAAAACTGATATTTTTGAACTGTGCTGTTGGGGAGGACTCTTGAGAATCCCTTGAGATCAGGTCAGCAGGAGATCAAGTCACTCAATCCCAAAGGAAATCAATCCTGAATATTCATTGGAAAGACTGAGGCTGAAGCTCCAATACTTTGGCAACCTGATGTGCACCGTGAACTCATTAGAAAGTTCCTGATGCTGGGAAAGATTGAAGGCAGGAGGAGAAGGATATGACAGAGGATGGGATTGTTGGATGGCATCACCAACTCAATGGACATGCATTTGCACAAGTTCCAGGAGATGGTGATGGACAGGGAAGCCTGGCATGCTGCAGACCATGGGAGTGACAAAGAGTCAGACACAACCGAGCAACTGCAAACAACAACAACAAGGCACTGGGCAAAAAAGCTGGGGGCAAGTTAGAATCAACGAGCTCAACAGAATTGCCAGCCCTCCAGGAGTTTATAGTCTATTCACAATAATCATGAACAGTAATAAGTATGTGCTAAGGCTATATAAAGGATAATTTAAGATAAAAAGAATAAATGTAATAGCAGAATTCCTATTCATTTATTATTCTATAAGTAAACTTTCAGAGGAGGACAATCTTTTAAACTTTTGCAGGTATTTGTTAGTTTTTGCATTTCTTTTGAATGTTAAAATTTTTATTAAATTTATGTTACATATTATAAGAAAATTAGATTCAGGTTTATTCTCTTCTTATGCATTGTAATGAAAAATGTCAGTTAGTAGCTAATATTTCATATACTTTTATATACTTTCTCATATGTATATACATGAGAGCACATGAATTTGAAATGTATTTTGTAACTACTTGAATGCAAAGCACAGTTCCGAAGTTATATATATTATGTCCACGTGACACTGAATTTAACCTATTTTTAAAATAGAAAGCAAACAGGAAGAAATCATTTGGTAAAAGATGCTTTTCATATGCAGTGTTGCTGATATACAGTTGCAGATAAAATATGAGATATCATGTAATTGTATGTATTTATTTGTATATTAGCAGAGTTGATAAGACTATATTCCAGTGAAGTCAAACTCAAAAATATGAGATTGTTAGTTCTGTCCAACTTTATAAGCAATTTTCTCCCTCATTCTAGTGAATCCCATCGATAGTATGACACATGAATTTGAAATGTATTTTGTAACTACTTGAATGCAAAGCACAGTTCCGAAGTTATATATATTATGTCCACGTGACACTGAATTTAACCTATTTTTAAAATAGAAAGCAAACAGGAAGAAATCATTTGGTAAAAGATGCTTTTCATATGCAGTGTTGCTGATATACAGTTGCAGATAAAATATGAGATATCATGTAATTGTATGTATTTATTTGTATATTAGCAGAGTTGATAAGACTATATTCCAGTGAAGTCAAACTCAAAAATATGAGATTGTTAGTTCTGTCCAACTTTATAAGCAATTTTCTCCCTCATTCTAGTGAATCCCATCGATAGTATGTGACATTATATAGATGGTGAACAGGGTAAATAGTATGGGGAAAATACAGGTTTACATAATTAAATGATACAGAGAATATGAGCATCAATGACACATATTAAATATTCTACAGGGAAAAAAACACATATTTATGAAACATGTGTTGGTAATAGTATAACATACACTTCTCCTAAAATACACTTGAAACTGTGAAATATGTCACCATAGTGACATTTAATTTCACATTTAAAAATTGAGTCTGCCAAAGGCAGGAAAAATAAATTAATTAAAAAATTAAAAATTGCATCTGAATTTTGAATATATGAAATTATGTTTCTCTTTATGTAAATACTAAAAATTCCAACCTACATTTGACTGGGTTATAGATACAAAATAAACCTTGTATAATACATAAAATATAGAGCTAGAAGCAAGGCAGTTAAATTCAAATTTATATTTTTCTGATTGGCTGTTTCTATGAATAATTAAACATACATAGCTATCCTTATGTTGAAATTTATGACTTTGTGAACCTATAATCATGCTTTCATACTGTGTGTGTTAGGAAGCAAATTCCATTAAATCTAAGTTTCCTACATAGTTAAGAAGTGTTGTCATTTTCTCTGCATTCCTTTTTATCTCTCTTTCTCAGTATCTGTGAGAGATGCTTATTCATTTGAAGACACAGGCACTGAATTCTAATGAGTCAAGCCCCAAGTATTCATTTCATGGGTAATTTCTTCAGGTGCCAAACATCGACCAACATTTTCAGGTGCCAGAGAGGGTATGATTGTTCATTTTCTCTTGGGTGGTGCCAAAACACATTTCTGTAAAGATATTTAGCTCTACACTATTTGCTTGACATGCCGCCCCCTTAAAAATCACATCAAGATTTTTTTTCCCCTGAAAGCTACCAATATAATAGAAGAAATGAATGATTCAAATCAAAGAAAAAAAAAACAAAACTAAAACAGCAACATTTGTCAGTGTGTACTAGAAGTAACTACTCTGGTCTCAATAATATTGTGGCAGGAAAATGTATTAGTCTCCATCCATTAGTCACACACTCATCCATAAAATACACAAATATCATTTGAAAGGACATTCCTTGGCATGTGGACTATAAGAAGTCATGTCCTTGTTGGCACAACATTGAAGATAAATTACTTGGTAGCATTTCCCGTATTTCATACACCCACATGAGCACAGTGATGGAGTTTGCAATTAATATTTTTGGATTCTTTCCCACTTATCCGTTGAAATACTGTCATATGAAAAAGTGGAAGGTAAAGTTTGAATTTAACTTTTCTACCAAGTCCATAATAGAATATTCAAAAATTATATCCTTAGATGCCATGTTCCCATCAGTATCTGTTTCGTTTACTTAAAAAGCCACCAAATCAGGAACAGGCAAAATTCTCATATGTGAACTCTCTTGTTGGAGGGTGTGTCTCTATATCTGTCAACTTTTCTTCCTACTCCCAGAGGGCTCAATAATCATCAATTAAGTTCAGAATTGTGGGCATTGTTTGTTTAGTCTAGATGTAATTATTGAATTTGGAAACAAATTAAGCTACTTTGCCTGATTCTTCTAAAATTTTCTATGTCTTAAGTTGTTATACAATGAATATTTTGATAGGGATTTCCTTAGTGCCCACAGTATGGCCTGGCATATTTGCAATTACTAGATAGTAAAGAAAAATTATATGTTTTCCTCACTAACCTCATAAGTTCTGCAAGCTAAGAGTATCCATACTGTACTCAAAAGATTAAAACACATTAGAAGTGTGATATTTGCAACCCCAATCTGGGAAAGCCTCTCAATTTCCTGTTTCCTACTTACAGGTTTTGGGCAATGGTCTAATTCTTTGAGTCTGAGTAGCCTCATATGTTAAATGGAAATGATGTCATTTGCAGTAGGTTTGAGAAATTAAGTGACACTGATTGTTTTGTGTAACCTTCGCAGAATGGTATTTAATGTGTTAGCATTGAATATTATTCTTAATGATTAGAAAAATACTTCATTCACCATTCAATAAGTATGAAATATTTTTTATTACAAATCAGTGTAACAACTTCTCACTGATTTCTGGGGGATAAGTGTTAGTTCTTTTTTCTTTGTGTCAAGCACTTTCACATTATCAAAGGAAATCCTGAGGAAAGGGCCCCCATAATCTGTTTTACAAACTATCTTCCCAGACTTTAAAAATGTTGGTATGCTTTGTGGCCTTTGCCTCCATATTTAATAAATAAGAAATACAGTGAATTGTTGTGCTACCTCAGTGCACATTTGGCCCCAGCATTCAGAACTTCTGTTTTCTGAAATGGAAGAAGACAGTTCACTCAAGTTGACTTTTGAAATTGGACCAAATGCCCCAGATGTTCTAGCACTGCCCGCAGAGCTTGTCTGTGATCCATGTCAGAACTGCAGCTGTCACCATGAAAGCACGCCTGCCCCTGGTTTACTGTCAGCAAAGGACTTCAATTGTATTAGGAAGTGGAGCAAACTGCCATGAAGGATTTGCCTTTGAATGGAATCCATGTCTCCATTAAAATGCAGGAATCTCTGGAGCCTTCTCAAGCACTAACCTTGAGCTCTGGGAGCAACATCTGAAAAATTAGTAGCTAATATCAGACTATGCTTAGGTCTTTAGTTAAAACAGACTTGTGGTATTTTCACTACAGAGAAGGAAGTATACAATATTTGCGCATTAATTGAGGAAGCTATACTGCAAATTGGCACATTTCACTTCATAAGTAGAACTAAATTATAAGGAGAACTAAATAAACTTACTTGATTTCCGAGAATTTGATTGACAAACACATTGTTTGGAGTAAAACAATTTTAGAGACTTGGAGGTTTTACTTATGTTTTGAGATAAAACTAAATTTGGAATATAGCAGCTGACAATGAAATTATTTCACAAATGCATAAAACATGACTTTATGACCTCAAACTAATTTTCCTCTTTTTCCATATCCTCTGCCTATTGTTTCCCTTCAATTTTGTTTTGTTTTAGAGATTTCATGGGACAACAAAATGGCGTGGGCTTTGGAGTTAAAATGGACAAATTAATTAAATCTTTTAGCCTCAGTTTCTATATTTGTAAAAGTCAGATATTTGTCTTACATGAAGAGTAAATGATATTCTGAATATTGATGGTTCTCAGACTTAGAGTAGATTCTGAAATGGGCATACAGATCCATACACTAGAAAGCCTTCAAAGTGATGGTGATGAACAGTCAGGCTTATATGCATCTTTATGTGTTTTGCATATTTGCTGCTGCTTCTGCCGAATTTCAAGGAGGTGATCTTGTTCTTCTGAGTCAGTCTTTCCCATTAGATCATCAGCTGCAACATTCCAATTTATAGACCACTGGCAGGATATGTAAATTGACTTGGAGCATTGTGCCTGACTCTGGCGGTGAAGGCTGGTAAGAATTTGTTGGTGGAGTCAGATGATCAGCTTTTTATCACCAGCTTTATGCAGTAAGACTGATTGGTACTATATATTCACCACTGATATGAGCTCTCCAACTGGAGTAAAGGAGGCTTAATGAAAGGAGGACAGAAGATGTAGCTGGACCTGCATAGGAATCAAACATGAATGTAAATATCTTCAGCCTGTTTCCTGAATTTGTATTTAGTTTCATGGAAACCTATCTCAGGACTCCTACTGGTGGTTAAAGATTGAATTGGCTGACATTATATGTATTTGTAAAAATTCTGAATACATCAACATTCAAGAGAAATTTTAGATATATTTATTTTATAATCCTACATAAATACTATATGTATTCCAGTACCAGTGCACTCTGTGTTATCACATAAAAAGCAAAGTACATGTATTGATGTAACATTAAATATAAACAATATCCCTAATACCATCATTGGGAAACTGGAACTATGCTAGCTTTCCTGAATAATTAGAGACCTTTATTTTAAATATTTCTAAATGTTGTAGCATTTTGATCTCAGTTTGTCAGCTTTACAAAATTTTGTATTTAAGGATTTAGTGCTTCTACCATTGTAATTTTTATAAAGTTTTTTTTAAAGTCTGGTTGTTTATCATCAGAAATCATCCCATTCACCTTGCCCTGGCTACTTGAAATGCCATCAAATTAGATATACAAAGCATACTGTCTTAAGATGCTATTCAGGTCTCAGTGTGGAACAATAGCCTTTTAGGGGCTAAAACTATATGTATTTCACCAAAACAGATACTCTCTGGGGGCATTAAAGTTTACTCCCTCGATTGCCCATTTTTGTTCTGTAGTACTTTCTGGGTTAGGGAAGGGAAATGGGGCTATTGAGTGTGGGCTGGATAAAGAGGAGTTACACTCAAAAGTATGAAATCCATTATGCTATTTGAAATCCTAAAATGAACCATTTTAAAGGAAGTCTAGAAATTGAATCAAGTAATATATAACATTTTAGGACTGGCTTTTTTATTCAGCTTAATTCTCTAGGATTCATCCCAGTAGTTGTGCTATCAAGAATTCATTCCTTTTTATTGCTGAATAGTTGTATGGATATCCCCAAATTTTTTTAACCTGTTGAAGGATATTTAAGCAGAGTCCAGTTTGGGGCTATTCTTGATAAAGCTGATGAAAATTTGTATATAGGTTTTTGTGTGAACATACATTTTCATGTGGATTATGCAAACATTTGCATATTTAGTACAGTTACTGGGTCATATGGTATTTGCACAATTAGTTTTATAAGAAATCACCAAAGTATTTTCCACACGACTATACCATTTGGCATCCATACCTGCAAATATATGAGTGGTTTAGTTTCTCTATTTTCTTGCCAGTGTTTGGTGTTGTCACTATTTTTTTTTTTCCTTATCCATTTTGATCAGTGTATAGTGATAGTTCATTGTGATTATAGTTTACATTTCCCTGATAGCTAATACTTTTGAACATATATCAGTATATTTATTTATCATCTCTATATTATCTTTGTTGAAATATTTGCTCATGTATTTTGCTTGGTTTCCTATTTGAGTTTTTTTTCAACTCATGAGTGTTGAGAGTTCTTTGTTTATACCAGACATTAGCCGTTTGCCTGATACGTGATTAAGAGTTTCTCCTAGGAATGTCTTACCTTTACTTTGTCTTCATGAGCATCTGTAGAGTAAACACTTTTAATATTCATAGTGCCCTGTTAGTCAAGACTCTGAAGAGAAATAAAACCCAATAGGAGACATATATTTTGTATAATATATTGTTATTTGTAATACATACAAATATAATTCATAATTCCATCATATATATATACCTATATATGACAGAGAGAGCAGGAGTGGGAAAGATTGTTTTTAATTGGTTTATATGGTTTCAAGAGATGGCAAGACTGAAATTCATAGGGCAAGATAGTATAGTAACGTTTCATCTAAGTATTGGTGTTATAGTCTTGAATTTTGTGAAAACTGGAAATTCAGGCAGAAATTTTGTGTTGCAGTCTGGGGCAGAATTCCTTCTCCTTTTGGAAACTTAAATCTTTTTTTATTTAATAAAAAGCAAACCAATATTTACTCTGATTTATTATTGCTTTTAGTTCTTTACAAAGTTACTAACTGATGGGAATGTGTCAAATAATCTTCTTTATTTAAAGTCTGCGAGTTTAAATGTTAATCACGTCCTCAAAAATACCTTACAACACTTATAGATTGGTATTTGACCAAACAGTTGATAACCATAGTGTAGNAATATTTACTCTGATTTATTATTGCTTTTAGTTCTTTACAAAGTTACTAACTGATGGGAATGTGTCAAATAATCTTCTTTATTTAAAGTCTGCGAGTTTAAATGTTAATCACGTCCTCAAAAATACCTTACAACACTTATAGATTGGTATTTGACCAAACAGTTGATAACCATAGTGTAGCCAAGGTGACAGGAAAACGTAACCATCACAAGTTCGATTTATCAGTTTTTCATTTTATCAATCATGTTTTTAGTGTCATTTCTAAGGACATTTTGCCTAGCCCTTGTCCTCCAAGACATTCTGTGATTTTCTTCCTTAAAGTATCATTCTTTATTTTATAGTTAAGTCTATGCTGAACTTTGAGATAATGTTTGTTGTTTGTATAAGACGTGAAGCTTAAAACAAGATTCTTTTTTTTTTTTTTTTTGGATATAAATGTCCAATTGCTTCAATATATTTATTGAATCATTCCTCCATTGAATTAGTTTTGCACCTTTGTCAAAAATCAGTGGAGTACATTTGGTTGAATATGAATTATAAAGCCATTTTTTGTGACATGTTTTCATTTAGGCAAGATAAGTACCACATCATGGAATTGCTGGATCATAGAGCTTTTCACTTTTACGCATTGGAGAAGGAAATGGCAACCCACTCCAGTGTTCTTGCCTGGAGAATCCCAGGGACGGGGGAGCCTGGTGGGCTGCCATCTATGGGGTCGCACAGAGTCGGGCACAACTGAAGCGACTTAGCAGCAGCAGCAGCATGATTTTAATTTGTACTTTCCTGATGACCAATAGTGTTGAACACTTTTTTATGTGTTAATTCGCTATTCTGATAGTTTCCATTTAGAAGTATCTATAGACTTTTTTACTCAAAAAATTTATGCTGTTTGTCTTTTGGTTGGGTTGTAGTTGTTATACATTCTGGCTTAAGTCTTTTGTCATGTGTGCTTTTACAAAATTATACCTAATTTTCTCTCAATTTGTGGTTTCTCTACTCAGTTTTATCAGTGTCTTCTTTGTAAACAGAATTTTACAAAGTTAATGAAATCCAACTTTTCAGTTAATTTTTTTTTAGTTATAAGTTTGAGCTTTCTGTATCTCAGGTAAGAATTTTTACCAACTGGAAGATTGCAAAGATACCTTCCTAAGCTTTTCTTCAAGTAAATGCATACATATTCCGAAGTTGGTATAATGTTCTAAAAATACCAATGATGTCAAATTGTTTGATAGTGTTAAGCAAATTCTCTATATGCTAATTATAATTTTTTTTCTGTTAGTTACTAGAAATGAACATAAGCATAAACAAATATGATTCTGTAATTTTTAATTTTTCCCTTTACTATTGTCAATTTTCACTTCATTTATTTTGAAGCTTTCTGTTAAATGTAAATACATTTAGGATTGTTTATATCTACTTGATGAATTGACCATTTTATTATTATAAAATAGTCTTCTTTTGGTTATGTTCCTTTTATTGAAGTCAACTTCATCCTATACAGCACTCCAGATTTCTCATAAGTAGTGCTTTTAAGGTATAATTTTACCATCATTTTGCTTTTAACCTAGTTGAGTCTTCATATAACAGTGCACTTACATAAACAACAAATAGTTCCATTTTGCTCTATGACACACTTTGAAAATCCTTGCCTTTTGATTGCTTACCGTAAATATTAGTCTATCTTCATTCAATATAATTATTGATAAATTTGGCTTTATGCTTATATTCTAGCTTTTATTTTTTGTTTGTCCTAGATGTTATTTGCAATCCTCATCTTCCTCCAAGTTGATTCTAATTTCTATCTATTATCAGTTCTATTTAGTATGAAAAGCTACTTTTATCATTTCTTGAAGTATGTATCTGCTGATGACAAATTATGTCATATTGCTCAGAAAATATCTTTATTTCATCTTCATTTTTGGCTAGATAAAGAAATCTTGGATGACTGTTTATCCTTACTCTTTTGGCATTTTATTTATTTATTTATTTATTTTTGGCATTTTAAAGATATTGTATCTTTGTCTTCTTTCATTGTTTTTAAGAAAAAAGTCAGAAAAAAATAATATTTGTTCTTTTAACTGTAATAATCCTTTGTCTTGGGAGTGCTTGGGAATTTTTCTCATTTTCTTTCACTTTTAGCAATTTGCCTAATATGTCTTAGGCATTTTCCGGGTGTGTTTGTGTCTGTGTATCTGTGGGTGTGTGTGTGATTGTGTTTATGCTTATCATGCTTCAGGTTCACTGAGTTTTATTAGACTAGTGGCTTTATGTTTTCATCTAATTGGGAGAACTTATGGAAAATTTTGAAAAATATTCTTCAATTTTTTTATTTTAGCAATTTGCCTAATATGTCTTAGGCATTTTCCGGGTGTGTTTGTGTCTGTGTATCTGTGGGTGTGTGTGTGATTGTGTTTATGCTTATCATGCTTCAGGTTCACTGAGTTTTATTAGACTAGTGGCTTTATGTTTTCATCTAATTGGGAGAACTTATGGAAAATTTTGAAAAATATTCTTCAATTTTTTTTTTTGCCCCAAACTTTTTCGTTCTTTTTTTTTCTCACACTTCAGCCAAATGTATGTTAAACTGTATTATTGACATATTCTCCTACATGTATCAGAGATAGATATCAACCAAGTTTCTCTGTGTCCTTTAGTTTGGGCATTTTCTACTATTTTGCTTACATGAGTACTGATTGTTTTTTTCTATACTATATAGTCTGATATTAAACATATCCAGTTAACTTTTAATATTAGGTTTTTTTTATCATTATTCTCAACTTTTCATTTGTTTCATTTTTATACAGCTATTTCTTTGCTTGGAATTCCTATCTATTCATTTGTTAAATTTATATTTCTTTTAAACTATTCATCGCGTTTACAGTGTCTGTTTTAAAGTCCTTGTCTGATAATTCCATCATGTATATTTCTATTGACTGCACTTTTTTGTTATTGTTCTTCCTTCTGGATACAGGATGTATTTTTCTGTTTCTTCATATGTCTAACAGTTTTTGCTTATGTGTTTGCTATTACAGAACAATGATAAAATTTAGAGAAAATGGATTAAGTTACCTTCTTTTAAAGACTTAAATTCTGTCAGTTAATTTTTTGATTGTTCAGCATGATTATGTGAGCATGGAGTTTAGAATTTATTAGAGTGTGTTTAGAGTAGCCCTTACTCTAGAGTACTGAGGTTCTACCCTTTCTGAAATCTCTGGAAAATGCTATAATGTTCATAAAGGGGCCTGCATTCTGGATGATTAAAATTCCACTTTCTCAGCATTGTGTGATCTAAAAAGATGTCCATTCAGCTCATAACTCCTCCATAATTGCTCTCTGCTTTCTGTTCTCAAGCTCTGTGCATAATTCATTTCCATACCCATTTTTTCTTTCACTTCAAGGATTATTCATTTTTCAAATAAACTAGGTAAATAAATGGAATTCTTTGTGAGTTTACTGGAAACAAGACATATTTATCAACTGTAGTGTTTTTAAAACATCAAATTGGAAATTCTAACTGGCCCATGAATGTTTAAATACTTTATCTGAGCTGGAAGATAGCTTTACCAGGCTTAGCTCTTGATGCCATGTTTAAAGAAATGTTCAAACACACAGAAACACACACACACACAAAGGTAAAATGCAGACAATTGGGAGAATAAAGGTGGGTATTTTCTTTGAATTGTTCTGGGAACCCTCATTGGAAATGAAAAGTAATGTAGATATTTAATACCACTCATTAAACAAAATAGAAAACTCAGCCTGAGTTATTTTGGACTAATGTTAAATATGCTAAAACACAGATAAATATCTTTGTCGCTTGAACACCCCAAGGCATGCCTTTCTGAGGTTGTAAGGACAATTATTATGGAGCCCTTGCTAGGTGAGTGACAGTTACTGAACCGATCATTTTACATATTTAATTATCAAAACAGTCTAAAGTAGGCTCTATTATTATTCACATTTTAAAGATGAGTTTTCTTAGATTTCAAGTTCATTAAGTCTCAAGACCAATTAAAGCTTGGTTGTCATTGTTTAATCACTAAATCATATCCAACTTTTTGTGACCCTGCGGACTGCAGTTTTCCAGGCTCTCTATCCTCCAGTGTTTTCTGGAGTTTGCTCAGATTCATGCCCACTGAGTCAGTAATGCTATCTAACCATGCCATCCTCTGTCGCCCTCTTCTCCTTTTACTGTTGATCTTTCCTAGCATCAAGGTCTTTTCCAATGAGTCAACTCTTCACATCAGGTTGCCAAAGTTTGGACCTTTGGCTTCAGCACTAATCCTTCCAATGAATATTCAGGACTGATCTCCTTTAGTACTATCTGGTTTGATCTCCTTGCAGTCCTAGGGACTCCCAAGAGTCTTCTCCAGCACCATAATTCAAAAGGATCGGTTCTTTAGTGCTCAGCCTTCTTTCTGGTGCAACTCTCACATCCATGCATGACTACTGGAAAAACCGTAGCTTTGACTATACAGACCTTTTCCAGCAAAGCAATGTCTCTGATTTTGAAGAAGCTGTCTATGTTGGTCATACTTTCCTTCCAAGGAGCAAACATCTTTAATTTCATGGCTGCAGTCAGCATCCACAGTGATTTTGGAGCCCAAGAAAATAAAATCTGTTACTGCTTCTACTTTTCCCCTTTCTGTTTGCCATGAAGTAATGGTACCAGGGGGCTTCCCTGGTGGCTCAGAGGTTAAAGTGTCTGCCTCCAATGGAGGAGACCTGGGTTCAATCCCTGGGTCAGGAAGATCCCCTGGAGAAGGAAATGGCAACCCACTCCAGTATTCTTGCCTGGAGAATCCCATGGACAGAGGAGCCTGGTAGGCTACAGTCCATGGGATCGCAAAGAGTCGGACATGACTGAGCGACTTCACCTTACCTTACCTTACCTTACCTTAATGGTACCAGATGCCATGATTTTCTTTTTTTCTGAATGTTGAGTTTTAAGCCAGCTTTTTCATTCTCCTTTTCACCCTCATAAGGAGGCTCTTTCGTTCCTCTTCACTTTCTGCCCAATTAGACTGGCATCATCTACATATCTGAGATTGTTGATATTTGTCCTGGCAATTCCAGAAAATATTGATTCCAGCTTGTGATTCATCTAGCCTGGCATTTCACATGATGTATTCTGCATATAAGTTAAATAAGCAGGGTAACAATATACAGCCTTGTTGTACTCCTTTCTCAATTTTGACCCAGTCCATTGTTCCATGTCCAGATCTAATTATTGACTGCATACAGGTTTCTCAAGAGACAGGTTAGGTGGTCTGGTATTCCCCTCTCTTTTGAGAATTTTCCACAGTTTGTTGTGATCTTCAGAGTAAAAGGCTTTAGGGTAGGCAATAGGCAGAAGTAATAACAATTATTATTGTTGTAAATGCAGGATATAGTAGGATAAATAGGAGCACTTTCAAATAAGTGCTAACATTTTACATATAAAGGAGGCAAGTGCTAGCATTTTACATAGAAAGGAGGCAAGTGCTAGCATTTTACATAGAAAGGAGGCAAGTGCTAGCATTTTACATAGAAAGGAGGCAATTATGTATATAAAATAATCAGTAATGGGGAATACCAAAGTGCTAAATAGATAATACTAGAAATTAATATTGAATACATTAAAAAAGAGGAACAAAATTGAAATTAAATGAAGAAAAGAAAAAAATCATCTAAGGTAAAAATTATAAAAGGACATTAAATAGAAAAATGTAAAACCTGAATGAAGATAGAAACTAAAACAGAAATACATGAGACTCTGCAATGAATGAGAGAGCTGGGATTTAATTTTGATTTAAATAACATGGGATTTGGGTTACCTGAAACTTATTTGGAGTTAGTAAAAAATCCTGCCCTAACTAGAAATGTGAATGGTGAGGTTGCTTCTGAATTCCTACTTTCTAACTTACTATTGTAATTAAACTATAAGGCAAGTGATAAAATATATGAAGTAAAATTATTAATAAAATTTTGTCCTATTCAACTTGCCTCTAAAAAAGTAAGTTTTTTAAAGTGTACAATCCAAGGTACATTTTATGTGTATGTATGCAAAGAAAAAACCCATATGAATCTAATTTGTGTGAATGCAGAGTGCCTCTAGATATTAAAATAATAGTCTTGATTAAATTAAATTATTATAAAGTTGGATGACTGATATTATTTTTGCTTCAAAATTGGTCTGAAGGCAATTTCAATGTAAGTGTTCAAAACATTTTAAGCCTTATTGGATTAAGTATATAGCCTACATAAAAAATCAAAATTTAATATAATCAATTAAAATTAGTATTATAAATAATACTTGCTTCTTTTATATTTGATCCTTATGATAAAAATATTAGGAGAAAAAGCTAAAGATTTAACTGAATAAAATGAAGTATTGTCTTAAAAGAAACAGTTTTGTGTTACTTTGGTATTAAATAGGCTTTCTAAATGCTCACCATTTTTCCAAAGCTTAATTCAAACCAAGGTTATTTTGAAGTATATCACAGAGATATGGGCAATAGCTTAGATGCATTTCCTACAAGAGAACAGATTAAATCCAGGGTTTTTTTGAAATTTGGAATAGCTTACAAAATTGAAGGTAGAAGTTCTAATCTGACAGTTACCTGATAAAATGTGGACTCAAAGTAAATTTTGTTAAGAGCTCTGAAAAATGGCTGCCTCTAACAATATGCATTTAACAAACACATATTTTTTAATAGTAAAAGCACATATTCTTCTGATTCCACTATAGCAACTAGTTTTAAGTTTTAACATAATAAATGCTTTAGAAAAACAGCTATACAACACTACAGCAGGGACTGGATTATAAAGAAAGCCAAAGTCAAATTTAATTTCTTCTCTGGCTCATTCTTTTGTTGTTTGTTTCTTAATTAAAAATAAGTCATATGTAGAGTTATTTTATTGATTTGAGAATATGGCATGACATTATGATACTAAGTCCCATGAATTTGATAATTATATCTACCTGGAATTACCACCTGAGGCAAGATACTAAATATCTGCATCCTTCTAGAAAACTGCCTGCACAAATCCAGTTATCTACCATTGGCAATTTTTCTAATTTCTATTTCCATAATTACTTTTGCCTAGTCCAAAAATTTCTGAAAATATCCATTATTTTGTATATGGTCTCTTTTGCTCAAATGAATGTTTTTGAAAATTCTTTGTTTTGCTGTTTTTTATCAGTTGTTCCGTTTTTTAAATTACTGGGTAGTAATTCACTATTTGAATATATCACTATTTATTTATTCACTTTCCTGTAGATAGATAATTGAGTTGTTTTCAGTTGCTGTTTGATAGAAGTTTCTTGCAGATGTAGGTTTTCATATATTTGGGATAAATACCTATTAGTGTAGTTGGATTTTAGTGTAAGTTTCTATTTCTTTATAGGAAAGTACCTAGCAGTTCTCCAAAATAGCATAATTTTATGTCTACCAGTGTAACCCTTAGCATTTATAAACTTTCCAGTTGTTCTACATTCTTGCTAACATTTGGAATTGTTGGCATTGTTGATTATGGGCTTTCTAGTAAATTGAAATGATATCTTATTATGGCTTAACTGTTATCTCTCTAATGTCTGATAATGTTGAGTTCCTTCTTATATGACTGATATGCATTCAAGTATCTTCTGTGAAGTTTCTATTCAAGTTTTTTCCCACGTTTAATTGCTTATTTATTTTCGTATTGTTGATCTGATATTAATATATTCTCTATGTATGCTCTTTTTCAGATATAAGTACAGATAATATTTCTTCCTATTCTGTAGCTTGGCTGATTTATTCACTTTATTGGTATCAATGATGAGTAGTCATTTTTAATGTTTATTAATTTCCATATAATTGTTTCTTTTATGGTTAGTGCTTTTATGTTCAGGGTAAAAATATTTTTTTTGCTTCATGAGAGATATTTGACTAATCCAAGCTTTGAAGATATTCTCCTATAGTTCTAACTTTATATTTAGGTTTGTGATTTACCTTAAATTAATTTTTTGCTTGAAATGAACAGGAGTCTGTTATGTTTTCAAATGAATCTATTCATTTTATCTGAATTATCTAGGATTTTAGTATAAATTTGTTCATGATATTCTCTCATTCTTTTAATGTGTGTAAAATTTGTTAAGCTATTTCATATCCTAAAAGATGATGTTATAAAAGTGCTGCACTGAATATGTCAACAAATTTAGAAAACTCAGCAGGGGCCACAGGATTGGAAAAGGTCAGTTTTCATTCCATTCCCAAAGAAAGGCAATGCCAAAGTATGTTCAAACTACCACACAATTGCACTCATCTCATATGGTAGCAAAGTAATGCTCAAAATTCTCCAGGCCAGGCTTCAACCATATGTGAACTTCCAGATGTTCAAGATGGATTTAGAAAACGCAGAAGAACCAGAGATCAAATTGCCAACATCTGCTGGATCATGGAAAAAACAAGAGAGTTCCAGAAAAACATCTACTTCTGTCTTATTGACTATGCTAAAGCCTTTGACTGTGTGGATCACAAAAAACTGTGTAAAATTCTTCAAGAGATGGGAATACAAGAACACCTGACCTGTCTCATGAGAAATCCCTATGCAGGTCAAGATGCAATAGTTAGAACTGGACATGAAACAACAGACTGGTTCCAAATATGGAAATGAGTACATCAGGTTGTATGTTGTCATCCCGTTTATTTAACTTATATGCAATGTATGTCATGTGAAATGCTGGGCTGGATGAAGCACAGGCTGGAATCAAGATTGCCAGGAGAGATATCAATAACCTCAGATAGGCAGATGACACCACCCTTATGGCAGAAAGTGAGGAAGAACTAAAGAGCAGCTTGATGAAAGTGAAAGAGGAGAGTGAAGAAGTTGGCTTAAAACTCAACATTCAGAAAACTAAGGTCATGGCATCCGATCCTATCACTTCATGGCAAATAGCTGGGGAAACAATGGAAACAGTGAGAGACTTTATTTCTTCTGCCTCCAAAATCACTGCAGATGGTAACTGCAGCCATGAAATTAAAAGATGCTTGCTCCTTGGAAGAAGAGCTATGACCAACCAAGACAGCATATTAAAAAACAGAGACATTACTTTGCTGACAAAGGTCCATCTAGTCAAAGCTATGGTTTTTCCAGTAGTCATGTATGGATGTGAGAGTTGGACTATAAAGAAAGCTGAGTGCCAAAGAATTGATGCTTTTGAACCGTGGTGTTGGAGAAGACTCTTGAGAGTCCCTTGGACTGCAAGGAGATCAGTCAATCCTAAAGGAAATCAGTCCTGATTCTTCACTGGAAGGACTGATGCTGAAGTTGAAACTCCAATATTTTGGCCACCTAATCTGAAGAAATGACTCATTGGATAAGATCTGATGCTGGGAAAGATTGAAGGCAGGAGGAGAGGGGATGACAGAGGATGAGACGGTTGGTTGGCATCACTAACTCAATGGACATCGATTTGGGCAACGGAGTTAGTGACAGACAGGGAAGCCTGTTGTGCTGCAATCCATGGGGTCACAAAGAGTTGGACATGACTGAGTGACTGAACTGAACTGAAAGATTCGTTGTGATATCTGCTTTCTCATTTCTAATACTGTCAAATTGTATTTGTTTCTTTTTCTCATTTGTTCTGTTTAATATCTGCTTTTTCTTGATTAGAATAACTCAGACTTTGTCAAATTTATTGCTCTTTTAAAAGAACCAACATGCATTTGTCAATTTTATCTACTTTTGTTCTTTTTCAATTTTGTTGACCTCTGCTATCATCTCTTTTGCCTTACTTTGCTCTATTACTCTGTTTTGTCTTGTTTTTTAATAGAAACGTAAGCCATTGATTTTAAATGTTTCTTCTTCCAAGGGCTCATTTTCTGCCTCACCCAACCTTAGCTAGCCAGTCAGTTCAAATTCAAAATACATCATAGCTGTTATTTCAGCATCCCTATCCCACTGTCATTCCTCAGCGGGCACTGACGTTGGGAAATATGCCACATGCCCAAAGGAAGCTCCCTCCTCTCTTCTATCCTAATCAGCCCCCCACTTCTCTGCAATTGGGGAAAAGTACTGGCTGGATTCAGACTTGTTCTGTAACAAGGTCTCCCTGTCCTTCTCGTTCATCATGCCTGCCACATGCGGGAGTTAAGTTGGTTAACAGTGTAACTAGTGTTATCAGTTATCTATTGCTGTGTAACAATCTCAAAATGATGGCTTAAACATTAGGATTCATTATGATTCTGGTTGATGAGGCAGTTTTCCTCCATATGATGGTTTGTATCATTGAATTCAGCTGGTAGTTGGATTAGAATGAAAATTCTGAGATGACCTCTCTCTTATTTCTGGCACCTTGATACAAACTATCAGATGGTGCCTCAGTTCTTCTCCACATAGCCTCCTTATTCACAAGGTGTTTGATCTTACTGGCCTGCTCTGTGTGACCTCTCTTTTTTGCATTAAAACTGAACTTTTTTATTTCCTGACAGCTAGGCTCCAAGGGGGAGTGTTCCAAAACGATAAACCCTGATATGCAGGTATTTTTCAAGGCTGCATGCATAGCACTTACAACTTTGCCTTGACCAAAGCAAGTCATATTGGATAGCCTAGCAGGGTTTATTTTTTTAATTAATGGAATATAAGTGCTTTACAATGTTGTTTTAGTTTCTGCTGAAGAGTGAATACAAGAGTGAATCACCTATAAGTATACATATACCCCCTCCTTCTTAAGCCTCCTTCCCACCCACCCCCCATCCCATGGATCAATAAAGCAATATTTACTTTATTTCAAAGATCTATGACAAGTAGATCCCCCTGCCACTCAGCAAGGAATGAAAGGAACTGTAGATTTTTTCTCTCCTAGAAAGATATGTTTATTTTATTATTTAATCTATTTAGTTTTTTTTTGTTTGTTTGTTTGTTTTTTCTGATACCTCAACTGTCTGAGGAGTTAGAAAACAAAGTGAAAGCTAGTTATGATTTTGTAGATTATCTGTTTGTTTTTGTGACTAAGACGGAAGTGAAATTTTCTGCAATGTTTTATATCCAAACTCTAAGTGGAACCATTGCCTTCTACTTGTATTTCACATTTTCTCACCATCTTCAATATTTTAGGACCGCATAACTTTCTCCCTTAAGCTAAGTGAATAATCTTATCTTTTGATATCACAGAAAAAACAAGTCAGTAGAGGATGTTTTATCTCAACTTCCTTTCACCAGATGTGTAAATTCAGGTAATGTAACCTGCTGCTGCTGCTGCTAAGTCGTTCCAGTCGTGTCCAACTCTGTGCGACCCCACAGACGGCAGCCCACCAGGCTCCCCCGTCCCTGGGATTCTCCAGGCAAGAACACTGGAGTGGGTTGCCATTTCCTTCTCCAGCGCATGAAAGTGAAAAGTGAAAGTCAAGTCGCTCGGTCGTGTCTGACTCTTCGCGACCCCATGGACTGCAGCCTACCAGGCTCCTCCATCCATGGGATTTTCCAGGCAAGAGTACTGGAGTGGGTTGCCATTGCCTTCTCTGGTAATATAACCTAGTATATATAAATAAGCTAATAGAACTTATTTTCTTACCACCAAGCTTTTTATTTTTATTTTTTTAATACTCTATCTGGAAAACTTGCAAGTACCATTTTGTCTGCCTTATTGCTACTTTATCCTTAAGATCTATCTGGTTGTCCCTTGTTCTAAACTGTCCTCTGGTTGTTTAAACATGTGTTTAGGTACCCTTCCTTGGTGCTCGTACTTTACTTAGTCCTTTTCCCACCATAGATATTACCACTGCATATTGCACTTGACTATTAACCTGTCTGTAACCCATCCCCCATAGCTCCACATACATATACATCCTAGGCCATGAGCTCCACGAGGCAGAAATTAAATATATCTTTACCTTGCAGTTGTATCCCCAGCACTAAGGAGTGTGCCTGACACTCATGTACATGTCAAACATATATTCAGTAATGTGTGTGTAAATAACACATTTCTCATGTGATCATGTTACACCTGCATGTTGCAAAACCCTGGGAGATACTCACTTTAGTTCAGTTCAGTTGCTCAGTCATGTCTGACTCTTTGCAACTCCATGGACTGCAGCACACTTCCCTGTCTACCAATTCCCAGAGCTTGCTCAAACTCATATCCATCAAGTCAGTGATGCCATTCAACCATCTTATCCATTGTCACCCCCTTCTTCTGCCTTCCATCTTTCCCAGAATCAGGTTTTTTTTCCAGTGAGTCAGTTCTTCACATCAGGTGGCCGAAATATTGGAGTTTCAGCATCAGTCCTTCCAATGAATATTCAGGACTGATTTCCTTTAGGATTGACTCTTTGATCTCCTTGCAGTCCAAGGGACTCTCAAGAATCTTCTCTAGCACCACATTTCAAAAACATAAATTCTTTGGCACTCAGCTTTCTTTATAGTCCAACTCTCACATCCATACATGAGTACTGGAAAAACCATAGCTTTGACTAGATGGACCTTTGTCAGCACAGTAATGTCAGTAATGTCTCTGCTTTTGAATATGCTGTCTAGGTTGGTCATAGCTTTTCTTCCAAGGAGCAAGCATCTTTTAATTTCATGGCTGCAGTTACCATCTGCAGTGATTTTGGAGCCCAAGAAAATAAAGTCTCTCACTGCTTCCACTGTTTCCCCATCTATTTGCTGTGAAGTGATGGGACTGGATGCCATGATCTTCATTTTTTGAATGTTGAGTTTTAAGCCAGATTTTTCACTCTCCTCTTTCATTTTCATCAAGAGGCTCTGTAGTTCCTCATCCATTTCTGCCATAAAGGTGATGTCATCCTGGTATCTGAGGCTATTGATATTTCTCCTGGCAATCTTTATTCCAGCTTGTGCTTCATCCAACCTGGCATTTTGCATGATATACTCTTCATATAAGTTAAATAAGCAGGGTGACAACATACAGCCTTTCCCAATTAGGAACCAGTCTGTTGTTCCATGTCCAGTTCTAACTGTTGCTTCTTGACCTGCATACAGATTTCTCAGGAGTCAGGTAAGGTGGTCTGATAGTCCCCTCTCTTTAAGAATTTTCAGTGAAAAGGGTATAAAAACAAAGTTATTTGTTCAGTGATAGAAAAAAAAAAGTTGCTTTTTAAACTGATCAAATTTTATTTATTTTAATTAATAGCTTAAAGTAATGATCTTGGGGAAGGTAAATGAAAGGTAACCCTTTCCTTTGGGAGGAATCTCATCCCAAAAAAGGAGAGAAAATTACCCTAGTGTCATCATGAGAGTAATTCCCATTCCACCCTAAGAAATATTACTAGAGGGGATGTATATGACAATGGCATGACATTTGGGAAAAGGCTGAAAATCATTGATTTTTAAAAGTAGATTGTTAAATATGGATTGGTTTTATATAGTCTATATATGCTTAAAGTTTAGCTCACTGAAGCAAAGTAGCAATTTACTAAGTAGCATCCTAACACCCTAAAATAGTAATACAGTTTCCAAAAATGGACAACACTCCCAGTTAATGGAATGAGCACTTTGGGACAACTGATTTTACACATACATTTTTATCTAGTGCTTTAAAATTTCAGTGCATTACTAACACAGACAGATGCTTTAACCCTTTTAGTTTTGAACTGTTGTTTCCATGTGTTTCTAACCATTTCTAAATGCCAGAGATGGGTAATGTGAATGAATTACCAAAGAATAGCTAGAACTCTAAGTAGAAATACTTCAACATAATATTTTAGATCTGGAGGGATTCCAAAGATCAGCTCATGACTTATTAGAAACATAAGGCCCTGATAAGTTTTGTCTGTACAAGAGACAAAAGTAATATGCAACAGAAGCCTTCCATCTTGTCAAAATGTCTTTCTTCTCTTCTGCTACCACCTCCCACTTTGCACTCACTCTGTTCAAGCCACAGACGCTTTATTTCTCCCTTCAGATAGTCTAAGCTTATTCTTCTGTAAGAACTTTTGCACCAGCTGGTTTCAAATGCAACCCCTGATTATGCAAGGGGGCATTTAATTCCCGTATCTTTTCATAACAGACTCCTCTCCATTCAGGTCTCAACTAATATGTCACTGTAAGCACTCTGGCTCAAGTAAACTCATCCTCTCTCCTCTCTATTATTTTATCACATCATCCTATTTTCTTTTATTCAGAGTATTACTTAAAATTATCTTACACATTAATTTGTCTTGCATTCCTTCTCCTCACTCTTGAACCTAACCTCCATGAAAGTAATTGTCTTCCTTGATTCGATATTATCTGAGTCTAGAACATCACTTGTCACAAGAAAGCACTCAGTAAATATTTGCTGAGTGACTGAATGACTTACTCTTATGGCATCTGTGATATCAGTCTGGTTACAATGTTTCTAAAAGGGAAAAAAAAAAAACTCAAGATTATGCATTTACATATATATTCAGTTGCAGTTGACTTTTTAAAACAAAATCTTTTAAAATCTTTCTTTAGAGCATTTGTTTGGGAAATGAAAATGATTCTGTAACTACTCATCGATACACATGAATCAATATCAATTTAGAAGTGCATCAATATTTTTATTCCTGTCTGCCTGCATTAATTCATACATCACTATGCATTCCACTTCTTGGCATCTGCTGATTCCAGATTTTCTAGTTTGCAGCATAGCATCATTGAGCTTCATGCCATATGGCTGCCCTTCCTTGGTCCAAGCTTTGATCAATCAAGTGATGGCAGACTGACTCATGCCATTTTAGAGAAGATAGAGATTTGATGTGGAGCCAGTTCACCAGAACATTTTTTTGATGAAAAATGTTCTAAGCATCAATAGGGGAGCATAAGCTATACCAAATAAATATATATACAAAAATACACTTTGTACCTAATGGTTGTCTCAGAGACAAATTGCCAGAAACTTGTTTTATCCCTAAAGGGGAATGTCCCTTCCAAAATTCTAACTGGTGCTGTACCCACGTGTGTGACTAAAATTATTCTTTATCAGCAGCAGTAAGGGATTTTATACCCTGAAGTAGGGTAGTCTATTCTTTCACTGATAGCAGTCTGAAAACCCAGTGTTGTGGTTTAGTGATTTGAAACGCAACAAACTAATGTGAGGAAATGCTCTGAAGGATGCTCTGGTTATGATCTAATGGTATTAAAAAATGCATCAAGAAGTCTGATCTACACCCTCCCTCTGACTCTAGTCCAACTTCCATTTAGTTATTTATTGATAACTCATTTCGTTCTCAAAAGTAGTAGAGGCAATTATAAAAATATACATGATATATATAAGAGCATAGAGTAAATGTGAAGGCATAGAGAAATAAATCATACATATATATATATACACATGTAATATATGTATAATGTATGCATATATATAATGTATATGTTAACCTAAAGGTAAACTTAAGAATGAAAAATAATTCCAAAAGATTGTAAACATGGTTAATGAACTTGGCCTTAGGATTATTACTAGATGAAGCAGAAATAGTAAAAAGGTTTTACAGCATCCATGAGATATGTAGATTTAAAATATAAGCTATTTAAGAAAAGCTAAGCTTTTATTTATTTGTTTTTTAACACTGAGGCTTGAGAGATATGTTACTGGGCTTTGTAAAGAGGACATAGGTCTTACCTGTGTCCTTACCACATACCCTTAACCACATTTCTACAGTAAGCAGTGGCAATCTCTCAGACTATGCCTTTAAAGTAAGAACAGACACCAATGCAGTTTTCAGAAACAGATTTTAAGATGTGGTATGAATTCATGTTAGAAATTTACAGTATGTTGAGGTGCTCTGAATCAGTTTAATGATAAAAAGACTTGGCTAAATATGTTCTAAGGAACTTCATCTAAGAAAAGTGCAAATTGGAAGTAATATTAAATAAAAACTAATCAAGACAGTGTTGATATTACTCATAATTCTTCACTTTTATACCTTAGCAATGTTGTAGCTAATATGCAAGACTTGCAGGACAGGGATATATGCTCAAATTCCACCTCTACTCTTTACTACTTTGTGACCACAGTGATGTTAGTTTCTTTACTCATGTGTTCCTTTTTCGGTATTAACAAATAATGAAACATCATATACCTCGGTAGAAATTTCATGAACTAGCACAGGCAAGAGCCCCCCATCCCCATAATGAGACTACCTGGCATGCATGTTCAGAAATTGATATCTGATGTACCCTTTCTGCTTTATGCACTGTAACAACAACAACAACAACAAAACTCAAAGAACAGGATATTGAAAGAAAGGATCCTTTCAGCAGCATGAAGTGAAGTAGTAAAACTTTCCTTGAACCATAGGAACTGCAATTAGTAGATAAGAAAAGGCTGATAGGTACTTAGCAGTTACTGGGTCATCTCTGTTCTATACTGTCCTTTCCACTTAATTCCATAACTGCTTCAAAAAAGGAAAGGAAACGCCAAACTTTTCTCTTGTTACAAGAAAGTTTTAATTGAAAACAAGAGTACTGGGCTGAATACAGCTTCAGCAGATCCCCAGTTAAATGAGAAGGGGCTTTTCATTTAAGTCCTAGTGTTGATATGTCACTGTGTGCTGTCACTTTGAAAAGCGATAGTGCTTTGTTATCAGCACTGAGCACTGGCAGGCTTCTGATGTAGACTTAGACTGAAATAGAATGCCAGAATGATGAAGGTGCTGCTTACCTTCACAGAGCTCCAGGCTGTAGATGTGAGCAAAGGTGCTGACATATTGCTCTGTCCAGCTCAGTGGATTTGATAATCTCCAAAGGATCATTTTCATATTTTATATTGTAATTTGAAAATTTTGAAGTGTTTATAGATCTGCAAAAGAAGTATGAAGATTATTGATTCCATTAGGTGCATACCATCCTAAGACTTATTAGGCAAATTATTAAGATTAATTTTTGTCCTTTAACTTGTAAATTCTATTTAGTATAGAATACCTTAGGATGTGTTTAGAGAAAAAAAATGCTGTAACTGATGACTTATTAGAGGAAGCTGAACTGCCAGTTAGCATAGTCATTTGTTAAATTAAACACTGTTTTTTGGTCTGGCTTCTGCCCAGCACTGAGAAGGTGCTGGGAATTTGGAGACAAATAGGAGTCCCTATCCTCAAGCAGGGAGACAGAAATAGGTAATTATAAAATGATGCAGCAAGTGAAATGGTATGCTTAGACTATTACTGAAACACAAAAAGCAATTATCCTGATACGTCTTAGAAGCCAGTAACAGAAACAGTGCATGTCTAACCAGTATTCTTGTTCCTTATTATCAAATCAGCAAATCCTTTGTATAGCTGGATATTTATATTGATATGACATTACCTTCCCTGACTAGGAGCAACAAGATTTCCCTTTTAGAAATAGTTCAACAGACACATTAAAATTGAGAATCTTACAGGAAAAGGGGGAAAGTTTTTAAGGGCTTGGAATTACTATCCTTCCTCACTTCTACTACCCCAGCCCCAAACACACACAATTTAATTTTTTATACACTGAAGCAACCCATGTCTTTCTGTGATTGACTGCACAGGAAGGAAGCTACTATCCTCTAGCCTTCCAAGCTCTTTAATGCAGGTTCCCTTTTCTACTCAGCGTGTTTCTCCACATTAAACTCTGATATAATAATCATACAGCTAAAGAGCGTTTAAGAGAGCCTACATTGTGAAGGGGTAAATACACGTTTCACCACATTTTCTGCTTTTCGAAAATAAATCTATTTTTGCATGCATTTGTAAGAGATTTTCAGAGCCCTCCCGTCTGGAGTAGTGTTTTAGCAACAGCACTACTGCTCTGAGCTTTAATCACTGGGTATTTGTTCTTTTTCACACTAATTTCAATCCACAAACTAGCATTCAAATTGAAAATGGCAATAGGTTCACAGCTTTTCAATTGACTTTCAAGTGTCATACTCTGTTTTCAGAGCATCTGATCAAGTTTAACACTTTGGGATAGTTTAAAACTTGGTTTCCATAATACACAGCTTTTGCAATATTTCACCTCTACCTGAAAAGTAAATAAGGCTAGAAAATCTTAGCCACATATTTATTTGCTATCTGTGAGCAGATTCCCAGAAAAAATTATGCCTGGATTGGTTTGAATTCTACCACATATTGTGTACCTTCAATCCAGAAGGCTGCATGTATGCAAACTGTCCATTCAAGGTAAAACAAATACCTATTTTTCCACATTTATAGATGCTGCCATTTATATTTTGCATTTTATTTAGCTATTTCCTAGTCTGCCTTTAGTTTATTAAGTCCATGAGGGCGGGACTGTGTTCGTCACATTTTCAGTTACATCTCAGTACATGGACCAAACACTAAGCACTCAACAAATATTGACTGGATAAATATCTTTAGAGGCTGTGAATAAAGAAGGGGATCAGAACTGTAGCCAGATTTTAAAGACAACTTCGTTTATACTGATTCATAGCTCTAATGGCAAAACTAAAAATGATAAGGAGGGCATAAATAATTGAAAATGGTCCTAGAGGAGAACAGGGAGCTTTATAAACTCTGTCCTCTACCTTACTGATTAACTAGCATTAGTTGGGGATGCATTCCACAGTTTCTCCTTTAAGCAGAAAACTTTGAAAACTTCAGCTCTAGGACAAAACTCAGATAGTAAGTAGAATGTGTGTCTTAGAATGTTATTTAGGACCTGCATTTAATAGAGCACCTGTTCCTAACCATACATACAGGCACACACACAATGTCAGTTAGGATATATTTATATTTTACGGAACTAATGCAAATGTTACACATGTTTATAATATTTATGTATCATATAATACATCTATAGCACCAAGTTATTTATTATGTAATTCATAACCATCTTATTAAACAGTAATCCCTTTGCTCAATAAATATTACCCACTTGATCTCTCTTGCCCTCTATTTCCCAGTCCTATTTTTAGGTGCTTCATGGGAAGTGAATGAATTGATTTTGCCTGTCTAAACAAAGCCAAATAAGAAATAGTTTTGATGCTACTGTGGAGGTAATTGAGGATGCCCAATTTTGGAAAAGAACATGTGACTATTTTACTGTGTCCCCATTCTTTCAGTATTGTATAAATAATAGCCTAAAAACATCAAACAGATCTTAAGAATGTCTTATGATATTTCTGCTCATATCTTATAAAAAAACACTAACAAGTTGTAGCTGTCAGAATGATCCTCCTTACTGATCAAAACAACTAACAGCAACTAGACATATGAGGAGATCAGCAATTTAAAGAGAACTGCTTTTGCTTCTGTTTTTAAATTCTCTGCTGGCTTAAACTATGGTTTATATAACTATTTAATTTGTGTTTGTGTTCATATGTCTGTATTTTCTTTCTGGTTACACTATGAGTTTACTCAGCAATTTTATCACTGTTTTGATAAAAGTTATTGAGTTTGAGACATATTATAGCAGAATTAGCTATTTTGAGCCAAGCTTCATCTAAAAGATAATCAAAAGAAAAAAATAAGTGTGTATACGTGCACATTAATTTTTCCAAGATATTAAGAAAAAATATGAATCTGCTTTTATTCTTCCTTCTATTTTATCCTCTTGCAAAAAAAAATGGTACACATGTACATAATTATTTAGAAAATATTTGCTCAGAGTTCAGGTATGAAACAGAAACAGTGCATGTCTAACCAGTATTCTTGTTCCTTATTATCAAATCAGCAAATCCTTTGTATAGCTGGATATTTATATTGATATGACATTACCTTCCCTGACTAGGAGCAACAAGATTTCCCTTTTAGAAATAGTTCAACAGACACATTAAAATTGAGAATCTTACAGGAAAAGGGGGAAAGTTTTTAAGGGCTTGGAATTACTATCCTTCCTCACTTCTACTACCCCAGCCCCAAACACACACAATTTAATTTTTTATACACTGAAGCAACCCATGTCTTTCTGTGATTGACTGCACAGGAAGGAAGCTACTATCCTCTAGCCTTCCAAGCTCTTTAATGCAGGTTCCCTTTTCTACTCAGCGTGTTTCTCCACATTAAACTCTGATATAATAATCATACAGCTAAAGAGCGTTTAAGAGAGCCTACATTGTGAAGGGGTAAATACACGTTTCACCACATTTTCTGCTTTTCGAAAATAAATCTATTTTTGCATGCATTTGTAAGAGATTTTCAGAGCCCTCCCGTCTGGAGTAGTGTTTTAGCAACAGCACTACTGCTCTGAGCTTTAATCACTGGGTATTTGTTCTTTTTCACACTAATTTCAATCCACAAACTAGCATTCAAATTGAAAATGGCAATAGGTTCACAGCTTTTCAATTGACTTTCAAGTGTCATACTCTGTTTTCAGAGCATCTGATCAAGTTTAACACTTTGGGATAGTTTAAAACTTGGTTTCCATAATACACAGCTTTTGCAATATTTCACCTCTACCTGAAAAGTAAATAAGGCTAGAAAATCTTAGCCACATATTTATTTGCTATCTGTGAGCAGATTCCCAGAAAAAATTATGCCTGGATTGGTTTGAATTCTACCACATATTGTGTACCTTCAATCCAGAAGGCTGCATGTATGCAAACTGTCCATTCAAGGTAAAACAAATACCTATTTTTCCACATTTATAGATGCTGCCATTTATATTTTGCATTTTATTTAGCTATTTCCTAGTCTGCCTTTAGTTTATTAAGTCCATGAGGGCGGGACTGTGTTCGTCACATTTTCAGTTACATCTCAGTACATGGACCAAACACTAAGCACTCAACAAATATTGACTGGATAAATATCTTTAGAGGCTGTGAATAAAGAAGGGGATCAGAACTGTAGCCAGATTTTAAAGACAACTTCGTTTATACTGATTCATAGCTCTAATGGCAAAACTAAAAATGATAAGGAGGGCATAAATAATTGAAAATGGTCCTAGAGGAGAACAGGGAGCTTTATAAACTCTGTCCTCTACCTTACTGATTAACTAGCATTAGTTGGGGATGCATTCCACAGTTTCTCCTTTAAGCAGAAAACTTTGAAAACTTCAGCTCTAGGACAAAACTCAGATAGTAAGTAGAATGTGTGTCTTAGAATGTTATTTAGGACCTGCATTTAATAGAGCACCTGTTCCTAACCATACATACAGGCACACACACAATGTCAGTTAGGATATATTTATATTTTACGGAACTAATGCAAATGTTACACATGTTTATAATATTTATGTATCATATAATACATCTATAGCACCAAGTTATTTATTATGTAATTCATAACCATCTTATTAAACAGTAATCCCTTTGCTCAATAAATATTACCCACTTGATCTCTCTTGCCCTCTATTTCCCAGTCCTATTTTTAGGTGCTTCATGGGAAGTGAATGAATTGATTTTGCCTGTCTAAACAAAGCCAAATAAGAAATAGTTTTGATGCTACTGTGGAGGTAATTGAGGATGCCCAATTTTGGAAAAGAACATGTGACTATTTTACTGTGTCCCCATTCTTTCAGTATTGTATAAATAATAGCCTAAAAACATCAAACAGATCTTAAGAATGTCTTATGATATTTCTGCTCATATCTTATAAAAAAACACTAACAAGTTGTAGCTGTCAGAATGATCCTCCTTACTGACCAAAACAACTAACAGCAACTAGACATATGAGGAGATCAGCAATTTAAAGAGAACTGCTTTTGCTTCTGTTTTTAAATTCTCTGCTGGCTTAAACTATGGTTTATATAACTATTTAATTTGTGTTTGTGTTCATATGTCTGTATTTTCTTTCTGGTTACACTATGAGTTTACTCAGCAATTTTATCACTGTTTTGATGAAAGTTATTGAGTTTGAGACATATTATAGCAGAATTAGCTATTTTGAGCCAAGCTTCATCTAAAAGATAATCAAAAGAAAAAAATAAGTGTGTATACGTGCACATTAATTTTTCCAAGATATTAAGAAAAAATATGAATCTGCTTTTATTCTTCCTTCTATTTTATCCTCTTGCAAAAAAAAATGGTACACATGTACATAATTATTTAGAAAATATTTGCTCAGAGTTCAGGTATGGTATTTATGAATTTATATGGTTAGTGATTGAAAGAAAACATCATCATTAATGTTAAGGTGGTTTCATAAGGACAAAGAACATTGAATTAGATATAGCAAATTTTAAGAATTAAGTATCATTTGAAGCATGCCTTATTTGTAAAATCTGAAGGTTATTTCATGTGTTATTCATTTTGTTCAAAGGAAAAGCAACCCTGAATAATGCATTTTTAAATTAGGCAATGTGTATTAGAAAAAAAAAGCAAACAGGCAAAAAAACTCAACACCCAGAGCCTCAAAATCAAAACAGGAAAAACCATGATACAATAAAAGGTAATCAGACCATTCCTTTGATGTATGAATGAACCCATTATAAACAGTTTGTTGTCTGAAAATGGAAAGACAAATCTAGATAGATAGACTGCAAGTCATCACTGGAAACTATTAAGAAACCTAGAAATTGTATCATAATTTATTCATTTTCAAGTAATCATTTTTCTGTCACTAGTAGCTTGAACTTCTGTTAGTACTTGGAATTTAAAAAAAAGTGAATACACCCACAGGTCTTCCTTAAGGAGACTTCATCCTACCAAACAAAAGAAAAATATGGATAAATGATAGCAATGACAATTATCTATACATAAAATGCTTATAGATACTGCCTATTTATTATATACTCATGTCAGAGGTTATACCCCTAAATCAAGCTTTGAATGCTGACTACCTCTTCAAAGTTCTTTAGCACCGCTTTTTCCCAGCTCTTCGTTGTTACTGGATAGTTATAAAACAACTGAAGGGAAAGAGACAGTAAAACCAAAATGTTTAAGTAGTCACACAATGGCTCTTTCAATAGAGATTTTTGCTAGTTCCTAAGCATCCAGTCATATAAAGTCTACCAAGATATTTCGTAGCTGATTATACAATTGTAAGTACCTTTTTCAGTGATTGCACCAAGAGTGCCAATATGTACTCTCTGGATGGAAAACATGGAAACAAGTTTGAGATGGAGGGCTTATTTGAAATCCATCTGCTATGGGTTTCAACTCCACCAGCCTGTAAAATGATCGGAACCACATAATCTATTCTAACATTCTCTCCCAAATTCATAGGGAACAGCAGCACAGACCCAAAGATGCAGTGAGTTGGAAAATCATGGAACGTAGCTTTCCTGAATCTCAAGGAAATCTGGCTTGTCAGTCTCAGAATAATCTTTCAGCTACTGCTGCATCTGTGCTTCCATCTGGGTGGGGACCTACCCAAAGTGTGACTGGGTCTTCAAAACCAGCATGTAGAAAGGCCAGTTCCCAGTTTCAGAGGGGATTGGGCAGGATGCCAGTTTGGATCTAGGCTCAGTAAGGACTAGTTGCTGTAATTTACTTCTAGACTCTGAAGCATTCTACCTGTCCCTTGCCCCAGGTTCTGAATGTTTTGGAAACGTGGAAATTGAATGAATGAAGTATATAAATCCTCCCCTCAAAAAAGTCTCTTCAGTCTTGATATGCTACACAGACTTTGACTTTTAAATCCAAACACAAAAATTCTTCACCCCTTTCCATTATAAATCACCCTCACCTTATGTTTCTCCCTAGTGTTCCTGTGGTTATTTTTTCTATATTTATTTAGATTTAAAATTATTTAAAGGAAGAATCCATATAATAATTTGCCTTATTTATATTGATATACTAATTGCTTAGTATAGAATGGTGAAAATAGTGATTGATCATTAACACTAATGTTAATTCATAACATTAGAAAAATGTTTTGCTATTAACACATCCATACATGACCTGTCTCTTATACACATCTTAGATATTTCCAGATATATACTATTCAACATAAATTTGTATATATACATACATGTATATGTCTATATATATATCAATATATATTTGTACGTGAAGTACTACCTATATATATATATGTATATGTACACTCTTTCTCAGCTTCACTAACCATATCTACACAACAAGCATGCATCTTTAAAAAAAAGATTTGTGCTCAGTATATTAAACATAGAATTAACATGTGACCCAGGAATTCACCCTAGATATCTAATCAAAAGAACAAAACCAATACAATATTGTAAAGAAAAAAATAATAATTAAAAAAAAAGAATTGTAAACAAATATTCAAACAGAAACTTGTACCTCAATAGCAGCAAGATTTGCAATAGCCAGAGGTTTGAAACAATCTAAATGTCTATCAACTAATGAATAGATAAACAGTCTGTGACACACATACATTCCTGTACAAGTAACATTATTCAGATATAAAGTATTGACACGTGATATGACATGGATGAATCTTCAAAACTTTGTAGTAAGTCAAGGTAGTCAGATACACAAGTTATATACTATATGGTACTATTTATATGAAATATCCGGCATAGCCCAACGCATCAAGACAGAAAGTAGATGAGTGGCTATTGGAGACTGTACTGAGGAGAGAAAGTTTAATTAATAGGTGGTTTCTTTTGGGATGATGAAGATATTTTGGAATTAGGCAGAGGTAATGGTTTTATAACACTGTGCACATACTAAATGTAAATACAACTGTATTTTACATTTTAAAATGGTTAAGATAGTAAATTTTATATTATGTTTATTTTTTTTACTGCAATAAAAGTATTTCTGCCCAAATTGCTATTTAATAAAAATAGATTCTAAAATACTCTCAGTATTGAACTCATGCCACTTTTTCTAGTGTAACCTGCCAGTTATGGCTTAGATGACTTACTTAACTAAGATGAACTTTATAAAAATTTTGTCTGTTGAAACCACTGTTCTGTATGTATGAAAATATAACAGTTATAAAATATAACAGAAATATAAAAATAGATTCTAAAATACTCTCAGTATTGAACTCATGCCACTTTTTCTAGTGTAACCTGCCAGTTATGGCTTAGATGACTTACTTAACTAAGATGAACTTTATAAAAATTTTGTCTGTTGAAACCACTGTTCTGTATGTATGAAAATATAACAGTTATAAAATATAACAGAAAATATAGTGACCCCATGGACTGTAGCCTACCAGGCTCCTCTGTCCGTGGGATTTTCCAGGCAATAGTACTGGAGTGGATTGCCATTTCCTTCTCCAGGGGATCTTCCCGACCCAGGGATCGAACCCAGGTCTCCTGCATTGTAGACAGACGCTTTACCATCTAAGCCACCAGGGAAGTCCCATGTATGAAAATATAACAATTACTAATTCTGCTTGTCAAAAATCACTCGTTATCTTTCATAGCTCATCTATTTCTTTTTTTAGTGTAATATCTGATCTCATGGGTAGCTTCCTGTTTGAAAATCTAAAACTTTTCTGATATTTTTTCAAAACAATTAAAACATATTTACCTTTGCATTATAGTTCATGTATTAACATAAATATTATTTATCATTATTTGTCATTAACAGTCCGTGCCACCAGAGAAAGAAAATCAATATGTAAATTAATATTACAAAAAATGGAGTCATAAACACGAAAGGAAAGGTATTGAGTGAATATCATAAAAGAAAAGAGTATGTTGAGATCATGATGAATCTAGATGAGCTTCATTGAGAAACATGCACTTTAACATGCGTCTAGAAGAATTGATAATATTCTGATAGTTTACTAAAGTGAGATGGGAGGGTGAGCATTCCAAGTGTCTAGACAGATAGAAAATAGTTCAGGATTTCAATATTTCCTTTGCAGAGGATTCAAAATATCTTGCTAAACGTTTTTCAGTGTGTAATTGCACCCACTCTGATACTCTGAGAAGGTAAGTCTTTTAAAAAGACAAATTTTTAAAATTTGTCCTAATAAGGTTGATAACACACATTTATATAGTGGTTACTCTGTTCTAGGCACTGTTCTAAGAACTTTGCAATTAAGGAGTCATATAATCATCACAATAATTCTCTAAGATTTTTGCCTTCCCTAGCAAAATCCTTCCAAACGTTAGAAAATCTAACTCTGAATTGTATCATGAGCTGCCTATATCATTTGATTCACATTCAACCCAAATCACTTACATATAGGAAGAACAATGTATCCAGCTATCTAACAGGTCCTTACTATATGCCACATACACTGTGCCCCCCTGCATTTCCTCATCACTGCCACTTCTGTCAACTCCATATCTCGTCTGTGCTGTTGTGCACATCAGCAGTACATTCTCTTTTACTTCTGAGTAGTATTCTATTGTGTGGAAATTACACAATTTCTTGTTTAGTTAACATGTCACTTTTATGTCTAGATTTTGGCTATCGTTTATAAAGCTGCTTTAAATATCCAGATTAAATTTTATGTGTGTGTCAACATGTTTTCATTTTGGTTGGGTGAACACCTATGAGAGGAATTGCTGGATTATTAGGACACTATTTAACCTTACGAGAAATTACCAAACCGTTTTCTGAAGTACAATGGCATTTTTCATTTTCACCATCATTGAATTCCAGTTGCTTTCCATCTTCAACAAACTTGAAATTGTTATTTTAATTAATTTTAGCCATTCTGCGTATGTAGTGCTATTTTATTGTGTTTTTACTTTGTATTTCTCTGATGCCGAGTAATGTTGACCATCTTTTAAACATGTTTATTCTTCATTTGCATACCTTCTTTGAGGTTTTAATAAAATCCAAACCTCATTTGACTGTGTTGGCTTCATACTACTGAGCTGTGCATGCTTAGTCTGTCAGTCATGTCCAACTCTTTGAGACCCCATGGACTGTAGCCCGCCAAGCTCCTCTGTCTATGGGATTTCCAGGCAAGAATACTGGAGTGGGTTGCCATTTCTTCCTCCAGGGGATCTGCCCAACCCAGGGATCAAACCTGCATCTCCTATGTCTTCTGCATTTCAGGCAGATCCTTTTACCCACTGAACCATAGAGAAAGCCCTTACTGAGCTGTAAAGTACTTTAGATATTCACATTACCTGTTTTTTTATCCCATATATGTATTCAGTATTTTCACTCAGTCTTTGGCTTGACTTTTGTCATCAGTGTCTTTTGAAGATTAAACATTTTCAATCTTGATGAGTTCAATTTATCTCTTTTTTTTTTTTTTTTTGAAGCTTGTTATGTCCAATCTAAGAAGTTTCCTAATATCAGGTCACAGAGATTGTCAAAATTTCTAGGGTGACAGTTTTTTGGTTTTTTTTGTTGTTGTTGTTTGTTTGTTTTTTTTAGTTTCTACAAATGTGAAGATATCTTTCCATTGTCTTCTGGTTTGAATAGTTTCTGATGAGACTTCTTCCTTCCTTCCCTTCCCTTCCTTTCTTTTTTTTTTTTCTTTTTGCCTATATCCAATATTCTTTTTTCTCATTCTACTTTAATATTTTATCTTCATTCCTGACTTCAGTAGCATCATTATAACATTTCTTGGAATGTTTTTTAATACTGTTTGGGGTTCTTTCACTTTTATTGAATCTATGTGTCTATACATTTCGGCTACTTAGAAAAATTGTGGTTATTGTTCCTTCAAATATATTGTTCTCTGCATCCTCATTTTTAGGAATCAAATCAGATAAATTTATGCTCTGTAAATATTTTTAAGTCTTGCTTTTTAAGCTTTTGTAATGAAAGTTCTGAAAACCTCTAGAATAAGACTAATAAAGCTTCAAAACTAAGGCAATATTCTTAGGAATCTGCCCAATGTCTTATGTGTTATGAGATCTTTCCACTGTGTTGTGTAGAAACATGAATTACTCCTAGTCCTGTGAATGTTCCAGGAGTTTTTCTATTCACTCCCTTCTTTTTGTTCTTTCATAGCTCTGGTGGTTTCTGCTCATGAATGTGCAGAGCAATACTCAGTGAGTGACTTGGAGGGTTCTCTTAAGGTTTACGGAGTTGTCTTTCTCAATTGTTTACTCCTCTACCTTACTGATTTCTTCAAAATCTAGTTTCCTTGACTTTCACAAAATTTGATTCCTCTCTCTGCAACTAAACAAGATGACTAAATTTTGTTGTAGATGACCCTCTTTAGTGGCCTAGAAACTGATTTTAGGTAGGCAGTTGGTACAATTTAAGGGCTTATCAGTTTTGTTTCACTTATTTTGTTTCACTTATTCACTTATTTTTTTTCACTTATTTTGGGGGTCCTGGTACCGTACTGCCTATTGTCCAGTGTTTGAAAATATTATGGCATATATTTTATCTAATGTCTAGTTGTTTATGGCAGAAGCTTCTTTGATATTTCATCCTAATCAGAGGGTGAAGCTTTAGTCAAATGTAATGTACTGAGTTTAAAGTGGTGGAACATATAGCAAGAAGTCAAAGACAAACATGATGCTTGGAAAGGAGCTTATTTTTAATATGAAATTTTCTAAATATTTCTAAAATTAAATAATTGAAAATAAGAAAAAGGCCAAAGATGTGTTTTGGGGGAGTTATAATAAGAGAAGAAAGATTTATAAAAGGCAGAGTATCATATGTAGACAAAAGCAGAAACAACTTTATGGAATTTTTGAAGTCATTCCAATAATTGGTTTGCGGGTGAAGGAAGAAGCTTGTCCTCATTTTTTTCTAAAAATTCAACCAGTTCTTGTTTTAAAATTTTTGAAAGGGATGTTATTTTTCCAATGAAGAAACAGTTGGTGCCAAACATTTGTGCCTGCTGACGAGACAGTGACATGGTGCCACAACAAGTCCCCACATTGCAAATGGTGTCTAGACAGGAAGGAACATCTTAAACTTATTATTTTTTTTACTGTCATTAAGTTTATTTCAGGAATTACACCTTGATATATGAACACTGATTAGACATAGGTTTCACACAAAAGGGATATATAGGGCATAATATTGTAGCATACTGTAAACAGAGGAATCAATTCATTCAAGTGGATTAGATGTTGTTCAAGAGAATTATCCACAGATCTTTCATAAAGGTAAGATCAAAACTTTGAACTGCAATTTTCACTCATTCAGTACATACATGAGTGCGCATGCACACACACACATGCACATATATATATGCATGTGTGTGTCAGTTCATTTCAGTCACTTAGTTGTGTCTCTTTGACACCATGGATTGCAGCACACCAGGCTCCCCTGTCCATTACCAACACCGGGAGCTTAATTAAACTCATGTCCATTGAGTTGGTGGTGCCATCTAACCATCTCATCTCTGTCATCCCTTTCAATTCCTGCCTTCAACTTTCCCAGCATCAGGGTCTTTTCTAATGAGTCAGGTCTTCACATCAGGTGACCAAAGTATTGCAGCTTCAGCATCAGTCCTTCCCATGAATATTCAGGACTGATTTCATTTAGGATTGACTTATTTGATCTCCTTGCAGTCCAAAGGATTCTCAAGAGTCTTCTCCAACACTGTAGTTCAAAACCATCAATTCTTTGGCACATAGCTTTCTTTATGGTCTCTCACATCCATACATGACTACTGGAAAACCGTAGCTTTGACTAGATGGACCTTTGTCAGCAAACTACCTATCTGCTTTTTAATATGCTCTCTAGGTGTGTTGTAGCTTTTCTCCCAAGGAGCAGGTGTCTTTTAATTTCATGGCTGCAATCACCATCTGCAGTGATTTTGGAGCCCAGGAAAATAAAGTCTGTCACTGTTTCCATTGATTCCCTATCTATTTGCCATGAACTGATGGGACCAGATACCTTGATCTTTGTTTACTGAGTGTTGAATTTTAAGCCAGATTTTTCACTCTCCTCTTTCACTTTCATCAAGAGGCTCTTTAGTTCCTCTTTGCTCTCTGTCATAACGGTGGTGTCATCTGTATAACTGAGGTTATTGACTTTTTTTCCTGGCAATCTTGATTCCAGCTTGTGCTTCATCCAGCCTGGCAGTTTGCATGATGTACTCTGCATATAAGTTAAATAAACAAGGTGATAATATACAGCCTTGATGTACTCCTTTCCCAATCTGGAACCAGTCCATTGTTCCATGTCCTAACTGGTTATAACTGTTGCTTCTTGACTTGCATACTGGTTTCACAGAAGGCAGGTAAGGTGGTCTGGTATTCCCATCTCTTTCGGAATTTTCCAGTTTGTTGTTATCCACACAGTCAAAGGCTTTAGTATAGTCAGTAAAGCAGAGGTAGATATTTTTCTGGAGTTCTCTTTCTTTTTCTATGATCCAATGGATGTTGGTAATTTCATCTCTGGTTCCTCTGCCTTTTCTAAATCCAGCTTGAACATCTAGGAGTTCTCAGTTCACATACTACTGAAGCCTACCTTGGAGAATTTTGAGCATTACTTTGCTAGCATGAGATGAGTGCAATTGTGCAATAGTTTGAACATTCTTTGACATTACATTGCTTTGAGATCTCTAGTCTTTCCCATTCTATTGTTTTCTTCTGTTTCTTTGTATTGATCACTTAGGAAGGCTTTCTTATCTCAACTTGCTTTTCTTTGAAACTCTGCATTCAGATCGGTATATCTTTCCTTTTCTCCTTTGCATTTAACTCTTCTTTTCTCAGCCTTCTCAGACAACATTTTGCCTTTTTGCATTTCTTCTTTTTGGGATGGTTTTAATCACTGCCACCTGTACAATGTCATGAACTTCTGCCCATAGTTCTTCAGGCACTCTGCCTCTCAGATCTAATCCCTTGAATCTATTTGTCACTTCCACTGTATAACCATATGGGATTTGATTTAGGTCATACCTGAATGGTCTAGAGGTTTTCTCTAATTTCTTCATTTTAAATTTGAATTTCGCAATAAGGAGTTCATGATCAGAGCCACAATCGGTTCCTGGTCTTGTTTTTGCTGACAGTATAGAGCCTCTCCATCTTCAGCTGCAAAGAATATAATCAATCTGATTTCGATACTGGCCATCTGATAATGTCCGAATGTAATCATCCATTGTTTTGTTTGAAGAGGGTGTTTGCTATACCAGTGTGTTCTCTTGGCAAAACTCTGTTAGCGTTTTCCCCACTTTATTTTGTACTCCAAAGCCAAACTTGCCTGTTACTCCAGGTATCTCTTGGCTTCGTACTTTTGCCTCCAGTCCCCTACAATGAAAAGGTTATCCTTTTTGGGGTGTTAGCTCTAGAATGTCTTGTAGGTCTTCATAGAACTATTCAAACTCAGCTTCTTCAGCATTAGTGCTTAGGACATAGACTTGGATTACTGTGATGTTGAATGGTTTGCCTTGGAAATGAACTGAGATCATTTTGTCATTTTTGAGATTGCACCCAAGTACTGAATTCAGACTCTTTTGTTGACTATGAGGGCTTTTACATTTCTTCTAAGGGATTCTTGCACACAGTAGTAGATATAGTGGTTATCTGAATTATTTGCCCATTCCAGTCTTTTTAATTCACTGATTCCTAAAATGTCAATGTTCACTCTTGCCATCCCTTGTTTGACCATTTCCAACTCATCTTGATTCTTGAACCTAACATTCCAGGTTCCTATGCAATAATGTTCCTTAAAGTATCGGACTTTACTTCCATCACCAGCTACATCCACAACTGGGCATTGTTTTCACTTTAGTTCCGACTCTCATTCTTTCTGGAATTATTTCTCCACTCTTCTCCAGTAACATACTGAACACCTACTAACCTGGGCTGTTCATCTTTCAGTGTCATATCTTTTTGCCTTTTCTTACTGTTTGTGGGGTTCTCAACACAAGAATAATTATATATATATACTTTTATAGTATTATTGAAATGATACGAAATTAAATCAGCTGTTAAACTCAAAATAATTTATATAAATTATTGAATATTCTGTTTACTTGGCTAGATAAAAATATTGTTAAACACATGTAAAACTGTGCACCTTTAGTCCTTGTCCATATATACTAGCACCTTAGTCCATATATATTAAAATATGTCCTTGATTCCAACTTTGATGATTCACTGGAAGACGAAGTTGATGATTAAAACAATAGGTGAATATCTGAATTAATGTAAAACTACAGATACATGGAACATTATAAATTATGCTTAAATTGCCAAACTTCAGGTAATTGGGAAACATATAGAATGATTACACTAAGTATCCTGAGAAATTTTAATAATTATCCATTTGGATCCATTTGGAAATACCACCAGAAAAATAAATAATGTTATAAAAAACTAATTACTTTTTTTAGAGGGATATTTCAGGAAATAGTATGTCTCAAAGATATAAGAATGACACTGTCATTTCAGTTCAGTTCAGTTGCCCAGTCATGTCTGACTCTTTGTGACCCAATGGACTGCAGCATGCCAGGCTTCCCTGACCATCACCAACTCCCAGAGCTTGCTCAAACTGATATCCATCGAGTTGGTGATACCATCCAACCATCACATCCTCTGTCTTCCTCTTCTCCTCCTGCCTTCAATCTTTCCCCAAATCAGGGTCTTTTCCAGTGAGTCAGTTCTTCAGATCAGGTGGCCAAAATATCAGAGTTTCAACTTCAGCATCAGTCCTTCCAATGAAGAATCAGGACTGATTTCCTTTAGGATTGACTGGTTTGATCTCATTGCAGTCCAAGGGACTCTCAAGAGAATCTTCTCAAACACCGTAGTTCAAAAGCATTGATTCTTCAGCACTCAACTTCGTTTATTGTCCAACTCTCACATCCATACATGACCTTAACTAGATGGACCTCTGTCAACAAAGTAATGTCTCTGTTTTTTAATATGCTGTCTAAGTTTGTCATAGCTTTTCTTCCAGGTAGCAAGTGTCTTTTAATTTCATGGTTGCAGTCACCATTTGCAGTGATTTTGGAGTCCAAGAAGATAATGTCCCTCACTGTTTCCATTGTTTCCCCATCTATTTGCCATGAAGTGATGAGACTAGATGCCATGATCTTTGTTTTTTGAATATTGAGTTTTAAGCCAACTTTTTCATTCTCCTGTTTCACTTTTATCAAGAGGCTCTTTAGTTCCTCATCACTTTCTGCTATAAAGGTGGTATCGTCTGCGTATCTGAGGTTGTTGATGTTTATCTTGGCAATCTTGATTCCAACTTGTGCTTCATCCAGCCTGGCATTTTGCATGATGTACTCTGCACATAAGTTAAATAGGCAGGGTGACAATATACAGCCTTGATGTACCCCTTTCCCAATTTTGAACCAGACTGTTGTTCTATACCCTGTTCTAACTGTTGCTTCTTGACATGCATACAGATTTCTCAAGAGGCAGGTCAAGTTATCTGGTAGTCCCATCTCTTGAAGAATTTTCCATAGTTTGTTGTGATCTACACAGTCAAAGGCTTTGACGTAATCAATGAAGCAGAAGAAGATGTGTTTCTGGAATCCTCTTGCTTTTTCTATGATCCAGCAGATGTTGGCAATTTGATCTCTGGTTCCTCTGCCTTTTCTAAATCCAGCTTGAACATCTGGAAGTTCACAGTTCATGTACTGTTGAAGCCTGGCCAGGAGAATTTTGTGCACTACTTTGCTATCATGTGAGATGAGTGGAATTGTGTGGTAGTTTGACATTCTTTGGCATTGCCCTTCTTTGGGATTGGAATGAAAACTGACCTTTTCCAGTCCTGTGGCCACTGCTGTTTTCCAAATTTGCTGGCATATTGAGTACAGCACTTTCACAGCATCATCTTTTAGGATTTAAAGTAGTTCAACTAGTTTCCGTCACCTCCACTAGCTTTGTTTGTAGTGATGCTTCCTAAGGCATCTGTCAGATATTTAGTAATTTACTGTGGCTGGATGGCATCACGGACTCGATGGACGTGAGTCTGAGTGAACTCCGAGAGATGGTGATGAACAGGGAGGCCTGGCGTGCTGCAATTCATGGGGTCGCAAAGAGTCGGACACGACTGAGCGACTGAACTGAACTGTGGCATTAAAAAGTCACACCCTATTATAGGTCTATGTTGATTATACCTCCCTAAGAACTATCAGAACTATCCCTAAGAACTATCCCTAAGAACTTATTCCTCAAGGTTATATTAACTTATAAAATATATATGCAGAAAAACCATAGTATGTATTTTAAAATATTTTAATTGCAATATGATTGATTTTTTCACCTCACTTTTTATAGTTTGCTATGCTCATATTAAGCATCTGTCTATATTTCTAAGCAGATTAACCTATGATTTAATTTTATTCATTTGAACAAAATTTAACAAATGCAGCTCTGTCAATTCCCCCATATGTTACTTTTAATTAACTATGAGTAGTTTTTTTCCTTTCAAATTGATAAGAAAAAACATGGATTTCATTACTACTATACCTCCCATTTCACTTGTAGAATATTACTCTAACTTATGGCAGTGTGTTGTTGTTGGGGTGGTTTTTTTTTTTTTTTTTTTTTGGTATTTTATTTGCAATTTATTAAGCTTTACCTTTGAAAAGAGCAAGGAGATCACATTATACTGTTACTGATTATGTATTACAATCTCTGATCATTCTTTGATTAAAATANTAGTGTTTTGTTGTTGGGTTTTTTTTTTTTTTTTTTTTTTTTTTGGTATTTTATTTGCAATTTATTAAGCTTTACCTTTGAAAAGAGCAAGGAGATCACATTATACTGTTACTGATTATGTATTACAATCTCTGATCATTCTTTGATTAAAATATAAGATTCAGAAATGAGATACTTATGTGCTTTGTGTGTAATGGCAGGGGTATAGGCAGCAGAGAGGAAAATGACAGAAAATCCAGGTATACAAGATAATTGATCATAAATATCTGAAAGAAGACCAAGCACTCAAGTCTTTCAAAGAACTATGAATAATATAAACTATGAAAATATAATATAAAATACATGATAATTAGTATTGGTAAGAATTCCTATCCACCAGTTATCACAGTTCAGACAAATATGCTGATCCTGTTTCACATCAACTACCCTGGGTCATTTGTCCACAATGAATGACTGATAGCTATGGCTACGGAGATTCAATGTTCTTGCTGGCCAGTCTTGGGTTACCTGCTTACTTCTCAAGTCGGCCCATTTAAGGCATATGGACTGAGAGTAAAGATGAGGTGGTTGCAGAAGAAAGGGACAAATGCTGATCCTTTGTGAGAAATAACAAGATTGCAGGGATGAGTAGAGAAAATACAGAGACCAGAGAAAGGATGTGAGGAAAGCTGAGAAGTATTATCTCACGAGTTGAAGAAGTAAAATCTAAGGAGAGACTCATTAAGTTATGAATTGCCTCAAGTAAGTGAGTTTAACTGAAAACAGTCCTTCAGAGTGTGCTTTGGAAATTCAAATCCTTTAGCAATGGCAGTTGCACTGAACACAGAAGCCAGAGTGCTGTGACAGGAAACATTTTGAGAATTTAGATACACAAAAGAGATAGACTACTAGTTAAATAAGTATGTTGTGTCACAGAAAGATTAAACACATTACAATATAGTAATATATTTATTTGCTACTAAATGCCCTTAGCGAATTGTATTTGGTTCTATGAACTTCCCTGGTGGCTCAGATGGTAAAGCATCCGCCTACAATGCAGGAGACCTGGGTTCGATCCCTGGGTGGGGAAGATCTTCTGGCAACCCACTCCAGTACCCTTGCCTGGAAAATCTCATAGACGGAGGAGTGTGGTAGACTACAGTCCATGGGGTTGCAAATAGTTGGACACAACTGAGCGACATCACTTTCTTTCATGAAACTAATGTTTGTTACTGAGTTAAATCAAACATGTCCCCTCCAATTCATAGGAGACATAAATATTTAGCAATTGTGATTCATCAAATGCACGTGGTAACTGCTTGTTTCATTATATACAGAAGAATATCAGCTAAAAGATAGTTAAGAAAAGTTGTTGTTTAGTCATTCAGTCATGTCCTAATCTTTGTACTCCATAATTGCAGCATATCAGGCTTCCCTGTCCATCACCATCTCCCAGAGCTTGCTCAAACTCATGTCCATTGAGTAGTGACACCATCCAACCTCTTATCCTCTGTTGTTCTCTTCTCCTTCTGACTTCAATCTTTCCTGGCATCAGAGTGTTTTCTATTGAGTCAACTCTTCATGTCAGGTGGCCAAAATATTGTAACTTCAGCTTCAGCATCAGTCCTCAGTGAATCACGAAAAGAAATAGAAGAAAACAATAGAATGAGAAAGACTAGAGATCTCTTCAAGAAAATTGGAGATACTAAGGAATATTTCATGCAAAGATGGGCACAATAAAGGACAGAAATGGTATGGACCTAACAGAAGCAGGATAGATTAAAAAGAGGTGGCAAGAATACACGAAAGAACTACACAAAAAAAGATCTTAATGACCCAGATAACCACAATGGTGTGATTATTCATCTAGAGCTAGACATATTAGAAAACAAAGTCAAGTTGACCTTAGAGAGCATCACTACAAACAAGCTAGTGGAGATGATGAAATAGTAGCTGAGCTATTTCAAATCCTAAAAGATGATGCTGTAGAAGTGCTGCACTCAATATGCCAGCAAATATGAAAAACTTAGCAGTGGCCACAGGACTGGAAAAGGTCAGTTTTCATTCCAGTCCCAAAGAAGGGCAATACCAAAGAACGCTCAAACTACCACATAATTGCACTCATCTCACATACTAGCAAAGTAATGCTCAAAATTCTCCATGCTAGGCTTCAACAGTACATGAACCTAGAACTCCCAGATGTTCAAGCTGGATTTAGAAAAGGCGGAGGAACTAGAGATCAAATTGCCAGCATCCATTGGATCATAGAAAAAGCAAGAGAATTCCATTAAACCATCTACTTCTGCTTCATCGAGTATGCTAAAGCCTTTGACTGTGTGGATCACAACAGACTATGGAAAATTGTTAAAGCAGTAGGAATACCAGACCATCTTACCTGCCTTCTGAGAATCCTGTATGCAGGTAGAAGCAACAGTTAGAAACAGACATTAAACAATTGACTGGTTCAAAATTGGGAAAGGAGTAATCAAGGCTGTATATTGGCACCTTGCTTATTTAACTTATATGCAGAGTACATCATGCAAAATGCCGGGCTGGATGAAGCAAAAGCTGGAATCAGGATTGCCAGGAGAAATATCAATAACCTCAAATAAGCAGATGACACCACCCTTATGACAGAAAGCAAAAAAGAACTAAAGAGCCTCTTGATGAAAGTGAAAAAGGAGAGTGAAAAATTTGGCTTAAAGCTCAACATTCAGAAAACTAAGATCATGGCATCTGATCCCATCACTTCATGGCAAATAGTTGGGGAAACAATGGAAATGGTGAGAGAGATTATTTTCTTGGGCTCCAAAATCACTGCAGATGGTTACTGCAGCCATGAAATTAAAAGACACTTGTTTCTTGGGAGAAAAACAGTTAAAAATGCAGAGACACACTTTAGCAACAAAAGTCTGTCTAGTAAAAGCTCTGGCTCTTTCCAGTGGTCATGAACAGATGTGAGAGTTGGACCATAAAGAAGACTGGGTGATGAAGAATTGATGCTTATGAACTGTGATGTTTGAGAAGACTCTTAAGAGTCCCTTGGACTGTAAGGAGATCCAACCAGTCAGTTCTAAGGAAATCAACCCTGAATATTCAAAGAAAAGTTGTCAGTAAACAAATATAATCCTTGCCTGAAGTAGTAATTATCTACATCTGTGTTATTTTATAATAATCTCAAAAAGGAACTGTTTCTCTAAAATATTAAATTTAAGCCCCAAAGTTGATTGATTTTTGGAGTTTTAGCCCATTTTTTGTGTGTGGAAAGAGAGACGTGCTTTTAACAACATGAAGAAATTGTTATTATTGTAGGTAACTTTAAAAATAGTAGTAATGCCACTCTTTGCCATATACACCTATTTCTCTGTAGATAAAATTGTATGCTAAGTTCTTCCCTGTTTCCTGTCTAACCTTCTGTCATGAGGTTGGTAAATATTCAGGTTATAGGTGTCATGAAACTTGCTATAAATGTAGGTGCTACATTTAAGGGATTTGCTGCTTCACAACTGTCGTTTCTGCTACTCACCCTAGTTGCTTCAAAAGTTTGAAGAACCTCAAGTTTCAGAATTTAAAGCTCTTAACTGATTTCCTCTTTGTTTTGAGGCACTTACTATCCAGCGAAAACCTGTTTTTTTTTTTTTTTTTTTTTAGAAAAAGAAGGATGGCAAATTTCACCAACAGGCAAAATGGGTTTCCCTTGGCCTTTTTCTTTCTTCTTGCTCAGGCACTAGTATACAGAATTCGAATTCTTTTGTTATCTAAAGTACTTATCCTAAAAATTTTATTATTATTTAATAATGAAATTTGAAGCTTTTCTGGGGTTGCCTCGCAACACAATCAACAGTATTCTTTCAAGCACTTACTGTAGTTTCATTTACCTGTTTTCCTTCTATCTGGTTAAATAGGTTATGTTTTTATCATGCCCAGATACTTCCCTTCAGAAATGTTCTTAAGAGTTCCTTTCCAAGACACACATTCTCCCACTTATTATGTGTTTTGGCTGAAGATTGAGCTTTATTTTTAGCTAATTTGTAGACTAGTTAAACAGCAAACTAACTGATATTTAAAATGATGTAACAGGAATCTAACTCAGAGGTTTACTTTTTTTCTTAGTATGCAATTTTATCTGGAATCTTACTTGTAGTGATTATAAACCTGGAAAAGGCATGAAACAAGTTGGTTATAGCTGAAATGCAGTTAGTACCATAGAATAACAATGTCCCTGTACCTATAGAAATGATTATACTATTAACTTTGCTTAATTTCCTATTTGAGTAGAACTGTTTATTGCTGTGACCATAAGCTTTTATGTCATTTGTCAGAAATAGTTCCCTCATGTTTTTTTAAAAAATATTCTTATCCTTGGCCACTTGCAGTACCTGTCCTTTTCATGTAAACTGTGATATCATGCACAATCCCTTGATTTCAGGGGGAAAAAATGCATTCTTGGGAAGAACACCAAGGTTTCTCCCAGTTTTAACATACAGATGGCATAACTGGGAATTTGAAGCAACAAGGTGACAGGTTCTCTTTTCTTTGCCTTCTTAGAGTTCTTATCATTCGGGTTGACAAGCAAGTGGCTAAGTGGATGTTGAATATACTATAAATGTTTAGTAGCCAGCACTCAAAAGCAGAGTTGGAATATCAGGTAAGAAAAAGGGACAGAAATGTGCTGGGATTAAGACTATGAATCTGATGTTAAGAGGAAAATACCATTCAGACCTGCAGTAACAGGCCCTTGATCAGCAGCCACCTTAATAAGGAACATCTGTCTCGGCAACCGCACCACAAGTCCTGAATTCTTGAGTAGGTATGAAGAAGTTTTAAATTTCCTCTTAAAAGATAAACTGAGTCACTAAAAATGTCTAAGTTTATTTGACTAAAAGTTGATTCTATTCAAGACAACATTAAACCAGAAAACTTAAGCAGCTTCAACAGATAGGAACTGGGGAAAGAACATAGAGACAGTGCAGAGCAAAGAAAGGAAATGACTGAATGGTTATATCTTAAATCTTAGTTGGATGTCCCAGACTGGTTGTCCTTAGCATTTGATTTTCTAACTTTGAGGCATTTACACTTTTAAATTTGAGTTTGCTTACTTAGACCATGGCATTAGTACCACCTCTGTCTAATGGCCTACCATTAATTTAACAGTCTGAAAAATAAAGGTTATGGATTGGATTATTGAAATTTAGTGTGCATAAAAATCAGCTGGAAGTTTGTTCAAAGTGTAGATTCTATTCACCACCTAATTCAGATGTGAGCTAGGATTTGTCAAATTTACAAGCCTCCAAGATGAATCTAATGCAGTTGATTTGGGACTACATTTTGCAAAATATTGCTGGAAAGGTTTAGAGATTCCTTCTTCAGGTCAGAAACACTACTTGCTGCCTGCTAAGATTTATTTGTTTAAATAGCACTAAACCGCTGATTTCATGATTTGTCAACCACTTTCATGAAAGTCCATGTTTCTCTAATCCATGCTGACACTGAACATTTTACTGATATTCAATTAAAATAAGGGAAAGTGTTTGCTTTTAAGAGGTTTTTCCACCTGCCAATTATACAGAATAGTAGACTGTACCAAAAGTGGAAAATAATTTATATCTTGATAATTATTTCTTGACCAGATTTCTTTAAAATTGGTCTGTGCCTTTGAAAGTTATTGTGGAACAAGCAAAAAAGCCTGAAATATTCAACAACTAAGTGGAAAAAAGAATTCCATTTCTTTAAGTCAGGAAAATACAAAAGATGCATGGGAATATGTAAGTTAACCTTAAATATATCTTCCTCAGCTTAATGGAAGTGTATTTCCCATATGCAAACTGTTCATGTCCTGTGCTCAACAGATTTCAATGTATATAGAATTCTGTAATAGTATTTGTATATGTTCAAAATTCATTCTCGTGTTATGATAAATTTAGTTATACAATGTGTATCATTCCTATAAATTTATTTTTACATTTAAGAAAGTTCTGTGCTCTGAGGCAGAGAATATTATATTAAATATGAATTTAAAGCATCAAATTTCAACAGACACTATAACTGTGTCATAAAGTATATTGTGGTAAAAAACACTTTTACTTCAGTTTTTTTCTCTTGAAGGGCTAAGTACAAAAGATACATACTCAAAAATTTTTTTCAAATGACTGATATATTAAATAAAGATAAATTAATTGCATGTAGGAAAGTAAAAGAATGCAAAATCATAGCTTTTGCAGATAATAAAAGTGCCTGATGTATTTGAGAACTTGTTTGCATATTACATCCTTTATGGGGCTTCCCTGGTGGCTCAGTGGTAAAGAATCTTCAGGATTGCAAGAGAGCTGGCTTCTATGAATGAGTTGGGAAGACTCCCTGAGAGGGAAATAGTAACCTCCTTCAATATTCTTGCCTGGAAAATCCAATGGACAGAGGAGTCTGGCAGGCTTTACAGTCCATGGAGTTGCAAAGAGTTGGAAACAATGAGCAAATGAGCCCTAGAACCAGCACATACTATATGCATTCCTAGACATCATGCCTAACTCTCTATGACTCTGTGGACTGCAGCACGCCAGGCTTCCCTGTCCCTCACCGTCTCCCGGAGTTTGCTCAAATTCATGTCCGTTGATTTGGTGATTCCATCCAACCATCTCATTCTCTGCTGCCTCCTTCTCCTCCTGCCCTCAGTCTTTCCCAGCATCAGGGTCTTTTCCAATGAGTTGGCTGTTCATATCAGGTGGCCAAAATATTGGAGTTTCAGCTTCAACACTAGTCTTTCAAATGAATATTTCAGATTGATTGATTCCCTTTAGGATTGACTGGTTTGATCTTGCTGTCCAGGGGACTCTTAAGTCTTCTCCAGCACCACAGTTCAAAAGCATCATTTCTTCAGTGTTCAGCCTTCTTTATGAACCAGCTCTCACATCTGTACATGACTACTGGAAAAACCATAACTTTGTCTATAAGGAGCTTTGTTGGCAAAGTGATGTCTCTGCTTTGTAATATGCTGTCTAGTTTTGTCGAAGCTTTTCTTTCTAGGAGTAAGTGTCTTTTAATTTCATGGCTGCAGTCACCATCCACAATTATTTTGGAGCCCAGGAAAATAAAATCTGTGACTGTTTTAATTTTTTTTCCCCCATCTATTTGCCATAAAACAATGGGACCAGATGACATGATCTTAACTTTTTGAATGTTAGGTTTTAAGCCAGCTTTTTCATTTTCTTCTTTCACCTTCACCAAGAAGCTATTTAGTTCTTCTTTGCCTTATGACATAAGGGTAGTAACATCTGCATATATGAGGCTGTGGATATTTCTCTCAGCAATCTTGATACAGTTTGTGTTTCATCCAGCTTGGCATTTCATATGAGGTACCCTGCATATAATTTAAATAAACAGGGTGACAATATACAGCCTTGACATACTCCTTTCCCAATTTTGACCAGTTCGTTGTTCCATGTCTGTTTCTAACTGTTGCTTCTTGACCTGCATACAGGTTTCTCAGGAGGCATGTAGGGTGGTCTGGTATGCCCATTGCTTTAGGAGTTTTCCATAGTTTGTTGTGACTCACACTGTCAAAGGCCTTAGTGTAGTCAATGAAGTAGAAGTAGATGCTTTTCTGGAATTCCCTTGCTTTTTCTATGGTCCAACTGATGTTGACAGTTTGATCTCTGGTTTCTCTGCCTTTCCTAAATTCAGGTTGTACATCTGGAAGTTCTTGGTTCATGTACTGTTGAAGCCTAGCTTGGAGAATTTTGAGCATTACCTTGCTACTATGTGAAATGAGCACAACTGTACAGCACAACTGTAGTTTGAACATTCTTTGGCATTGCCCTTCTTTGGGATTGGAATGAAAACTGACCTTTTCCAGCCCTGTGGCCACTGCTGTGTTTTCCAAATTTGCTGGCATATTGAGTGCAGCATTTTCACAGCATCATCTTTTAGGGTTTGAAATAGCTCAGTTAGCATTCCATCACCTCCTCTAATTTTATTCGTAGTAATACTTCCTAAGGCTCACTTGACTTCACACTCCAGGATGTCTGGCTCTAGGTGAGTGATGTTATCCAGGTCGTTAAGATTATTTTTGTATAGTTCTTCTGTGTATTCTTGCCACCTCTTCTAAGTCTCTTCTGCTTCTGTTACGTCCTTACCATTTCTGTCCTAATTTATTGTGCCCATCTTTGCATGAAATGTTCCCTTGATATCTCCAGTTTTCTTGAAGAGATCTCTAATCTTTCCCATTCTCTTATTTTCCTCTATTTCTTTGCATTGTTCACTTAAGAAGCCTTTCTTATCTCTCCTTGCTATTCTCTGGAAGTCTGCATTCTGTTGAGCATGTTGTAATTTTTCTAAAAATTTATTTCACCAATGTTTTCAAATTTCCTTGCATAGTCTTGTTTATTATCTATGTTCATGCTCTTAATGTCTGTAGTCTCTATAGCTATGTCTCCTTTTTATCCTGGATATTATTTCTCTTTTCCTTCTTTTTTTCCATTTCTTAGATCAGCTTTGAAAAGTTTTATCAATTTGGTTACTCTTTTAAATGAATCAGCCTGTAGCTTTGTCAGTTCTTTCTGTCACTGGTTTTCTATTTTATTTATCTCTTTATTTTTTTCTCCTTTTTTTTTTTTGTTGTTTAAGTGCTTTTTTCCTGTTTTCTAGAAATGAATGTTTATCTATGCTAAGAAAAACTTTCCTCATAATTTTAAGGATAAAGTTAAACTTCTTAACAGTACATAAAAAGATTTTCATGTTCTGCTTTTTTCCTAAATTATATTTATGATTTAGCATTAAAGACAGTTGGTGCCAACTTACCACTGAATTAGCTGCAGTAAGGTAAAAAGCTCAAGTCAAACCCTTATAGGGAAAATTTTATGTTCTGTGAGCAGTCATTAATTCCAAAATAACTTATTAATGACTATAGTGTTGGGCTTCCCAGGAGGCGCTGTTGGTAAAGAACCCACCTGCCAATGTAGGAGACAGAAGAGACAGGGATTAAGTTCCTGTGTTGGGAAGGTCCCCTGAAGGAGGGCATGGCAACCCACTGCAGTATTCTTGCCTGGAGAATCCCATGGACAGAGGAAGCCTGATGGGCTACAGTCCACGGGGTCGCTGAGCATATGTACACACACAACACTTTTGAAAACCTTTGCATTCTAAATCCCAGGGAAAAAATTATATGATGATGTTAGCAAGTGTTCCTTTTCTCCTTAATTTCAGTGATATCTTGCTATGCTTTGTAAGTGGTAGTCTAACATCTCATTGCAAATCTCAAGCCACAAGTCTGTTTCTCCTACTCGAGGTGTTTTCAGTGTTACTGTGGGTAGAGGAAGAAATTTTAATAAGTTCATTACTTGTCTCAGTGGTTTTTCATAGGCCATTTGCTCACCCTTAAAATGTCTATCTTACAATCCCCCACCTGTCTGCACATAAAGTTTACTCCTTTACTAAATTTTAAAATAAGTCACCAGTCATTTTAGAGATCTTTCCTACCTCATACAAACAGAATTTTGTACTAATCATATTTTATTGTCTCTGTTGATGTTTGACAGGGTGGTTGGACAGCAGATATTTTAATCTTCCTGCAGGAGAATAATTGTTTTGTGTCCTGCTTATGTCTAGATTAACTGCAGTATAATTAGTGTTTATATGATTTCAATTTTTGAAATTTGTTGAAAAATAGCTAATGGTCCATATAGAAAGAGTAGTGTACCATTCATGATAGAATAAATATTTATTTTAAATAGAGAAAAGACATAACACTTTAAGAAAGCAGGGGCAGACATATTTTGTAAAGTTCTTTTTAGTTATAATGTAAAAGCAGGGAGATGCTACCTGACTCTCACATGCCTCATTCTTCTTGACTATACTCAAATGATTAATAGTTTTCTTACATTTTCCTTCCTTTTTAGAACTCTCTTACTTTGTTGTGTCAATGCTATTAAAGTAGCACATACTATGGTAAAATGTTCTCATACAAGTCAACTGTATTTAATGATCTTCTGTTGTAAAGCTTTGCCTTCCCAAAGAAAATATTTTATGCCCTTTTTTTAGTTCCCCAGATTTTACTGTTACCCCATGTTAGAGTCAGAAAAACCAGATACAATATTTTTTATTCTTAATTAAATTTCCAGAATATAAATTTCTGAATTAACCAA
>SJYT01070300.1:51808-149139 GCA_006410635.1 Cephalophus harveyi | reverse complement strand
TTTCTCATGATGTACTCTGCATATAAGTTAAATAAGCAGGGTGACAATATACAGCCTTGACGGACTCCTTTTCCTATTTGGAACCAGTCTGTTGTTCCATGTCCAGTTCTAACTGTTGCTTCCTGACCTGCATAGAGATTTCTGAAGAGGCAGGTCAGGTGGTCTGGTATTCCCATCTCTTTCAGAATTGTCCACAGTTTATTGTGATCCACACAGTCAAAGGCTTTGGCATAGTCAATAAAGCAGAAGTAGATGTTTTTCTGGAACTCTCTTGCTTTTTCCATGATCCAGCGGATGTTGGCAATTTGATCTCTGGTTCCCCTGCCTTTTCTAAAGCCAGCTTGAACATCAGGGAGTTCACGGTTCACGTATTGCTGAAGCCTGGCTTGGAGGATTTTGAGCATTACTTTACTTTACTAGATTAAATGGACTGAAATAATTTAATTTATAGGGGCTAAAAGAATATATTTCTTAAACCAAGTTTCTAATCTTAAAAATGACCTGTCCAATGTGGTCAACTTCCACTAGAGAATTTTTAAATCTGTTACATAAGACATTATCATTCTCGTATACTGTTTTACTTCATCTCTTCTTAATCAAGTTTATACAAGGGACTGACCTTCATAAGTCAGTCCATCTGTCTTGAGTTATGGATCATTTTTTTCACATGAGAATGAAAGGTGTACAGTATTACAGTTCAAATCACTATATGCTATTTTGCTAAAGTAAGTTTATGTGAGAACTTAAAATAGATGCAGTATGAATATACTTAGATGAACTGTAGAATTAACCTTTCCTCTGTTTGTATGGGTACCATTTTCTTTTCCCCTCCTTGGGAATAAGCTAAATGGTAAGATGTAGTGAAACAAAGAGACTGAGAGGAAAAATCAGTTTTAATTTTAAAAGATGAGAGGTGGAGTATCATCAAATGATCCTAGGAAGCTTGAAGGCCAAGCACAAAGCATAAATGTTGTGAGACTGTTTGGTGTTTGAATTTGGGTACAAATCAGTAAACTCCTCATTTTCATTTTTCAACTAATTATTTGGCATTTGGTTTTCCAAAAGTATAATATAGTCAATATCCTTATGACAATTAGCTGGGGGCAATATTTGACTTCCTTATAATTTTGTTTTTACTAATTTTTATTCAATTCTTGATTACCTTACAAATAAAATTATAGCAAAACTATAGGCTTACAAAAAGGAGCAAACTAATTCTTACCAGGCTATTCTAGAACTTCTGACTTTTTCATTTCTTCTATCGGTTCTTGATATATGTGTGTGACTGTATGTATAACTATTTCCAAGTATATATATAATTTACTTTGCATTATGGTTTTTATGATTTACTATTACCTTATGAAGTTCTTCATGTTTTTCTTTATTTTCTAATTATAACTGTAGACTACATAAAATTTAATTCATTTGGCAGCCTTCCCAAGAGAAGGACACTTTTCTGTCTCCACCATTCTCTTATATATGGTGGTACATAGAACTAGCTTATACATATAGATTTTTTTTCACCCTCATAATGTATCCTGTCTGTGAGAAAAGACAGCCTGGAAACTAGAAATTAGTTATCCTTATTCTCTGTCTGGGGCACTGTACACTCTTCTGATTAAAATTGAATTGAATTGACGTATAGATTTTTTTTTTCTTTTCTTTGATCAAATTTTCAGGATTTTATCAGTTTTATTAGCCACCCATTTTAAAAATCCCATACACATTCAAGGGTATAAACTCTAAATAAATGAAAGTTAGACATGCTATTCTATGTAAACAGAGGAGGCAACCAATGTTAATATGGTATAAAGTGAGGACATACCCACTCACAAGAGCTGCAGATAGTTAAGATTGAAATGTTTAGAAAAGGCTTTTACACCAGCCCCTGCACCACAAACAATATAAACAATCCACCAAACTGGTTAAATGAGACTGTGGAAGTAGGAGGATTTTAGTAGCTTTCTGCATGACAGAAAGATAAAACAGATTAGACTCTGGCTTTGGTAAGAATTACCCAATTCAAGGGCTTCCCAGGTAGTGGTAAAGTGCTTGCCTGCCAGAGCAGGAGATTTAACAGATGCAGGTTCAATTCCTGGGTTGGGGAGATCACCTGGAGAAGGGCATGGCAACCCAGTCTAGTATTCTTGCCTGGAGAATCTCATGGACAGAGGAGCCTCAAGGGCTACAGTCCACAGGGTTGCAAAGAATTGGACATCACTAAAGCTCAGCATTCAGAAAACTAAGATCATGGCATCTGGTCCCAACACTTCATGGGAAATAGATGGGGAAACAGTGTCAGACTTTATTTTTTGGGGTTCCAAAATCACTGCAGATAGTGACTTCAGCCATGAAATTAAAAGACGCTTACTCCTTGGAAGAAAAGTTATGACCAACCTAGATAGCATATTCAAAAGCAGAGACATTACTTTGCCAACAAAGGTCTGTCTAGTCAAGGCTATGGTTTCTCCAGTGGTCATCTATGGATGTGAGTTTGTCTGTGAAGAAAGCTGGGCACCGAAGAATTGATGCTTTTGAAGTGTGGTGTTGGAGAAGACTCTTGAGAGTCCGTTGGACTGCAAGGAGATCCAACCAGTCCATTCTGAAGGAGATCAGCCCTGGGATTTCTTTGGAGGGAATGATGCTGAAGCTGAAACTCCAATACTTTGGCCTCCTCATGCGAAGAGTTGATTCATTGGAAAAGACCCTGATGCTGGGAGGGATTGGGGGCAGGAGGAGAAGGGGAAGACAGAGGATGAGATGGCTGGATGGCATCACTGACTCGACGGACATGAGTTTGAGTGAACTCCAGGAGTTGGTGATGAACAGGGAGGCCTGGCGTGCTGTGATTCATGGGGTTGCAGAGTCGGACATGACTGAGTGACTGAACTGAACTGAAATAAAAGTGACTTAGCATGCACACGTGCTGCTGCTGCTGCTGCTGCTTCTAAGTTGCTTCAGTGGCGTCCGAGTCTGTGCGACCCCATAGACAGCAGCCCACCAGGCTCCCCCGTCCCTGGGATTCTCCAGGCAAGAACACTGGAGTGGGTTGCCATTTCCCTCTCCAATGCATGAAAGTGAAAAGTGAAAATGAAGTCGCTCAGTCATGTCCGACTCTTAGCGACCCCATGGACTGCAGCCTACCAGGCTCCTCCATCCATGGGGTTTTCCAGGCAAGAGTACTGGAGTGGGGTACCATTGCCTTCTCTGAGCCTGCACACATGCATGCATCCAATTCAAGAGTGCAGTAGTGAAGCACCAGCAACAAATCATAAAGCAATTCTGACCTCTTTTACTGATGAAAATTTAGGTGAATAAAGATGTCCTCAAACCAGACCTTGATTAGACAATTTATAAATAAGTGTTTGATTAAGTATGAGGCAAAGCAATTCACTGGATGTTACTAATGGGAGGGAACTGGGCATGGTAGGTTCATTTCTTATGATGACGCAAAGGCCACCAGAACCTCAGAGTGTAGGAATTTCATGGATCCTGAAGAGCAGAACCAGATTAGTCCTGGGAAAAATTTGCCAGTGAGGGACTGGAGAGGGCCTTAATTTTTAAACCTTATGTGTCAGTTGAAAAATGAAAATTGAAGTAGCTAGTTATATCTCATTTCTCCTTAAGAATATAATGGAGCAGTAACTTCTAAAAATAGAACATACAGAAGTTAATGGGACTTAGAAATTTTGACTTGGACATTTATCACTTGAGAGCTCCTCAGATGGCAGATCAAGTTTCCTCTGTGTTAAATTTTGATCCTCTTTGTAAGCTTGAAGAACAGTTTAATCACAGTGCATGTGATTACAAGTGCTTGTGTTTTGTTCTTAACATCCATCTTGTTATTTAGTGTTTTAGACACTTGCTCCAAACAGATAGCTTTTCAGGTCGTTCTAACTATTCAGAGTTCTGTGCATTAAGATTGCTTGCATTCTATCTAAAGCTTTCAGTTATGGGTCTCAATAGTCTTCAACCTAATCAAGTCTGTTAAATTCAGTCACACTGAAGGTTTAATACGGCGGGTGTAGCACCCTCACCTGGAGGTAAATTTTATTCCAGAAAGAACAGTCCCTTCCTAATACAAACCTGGAATCCTAATTTCTATTACCTACCAAAGCAGGCCAAGAGGAATGTGGAAGGGAGAAGCCTTTTCATTGTTTTCAGAGCACCACACACAAGGGACTTCTTGCTTTGGGTTGCTTATTCCAGACATAGACTTGGCAGAGAGAAAGAGAGCTCTCAGTTATGGAAGTTGGTTTATGCAGTGTGGATGGCCATAGCTTCCTTTGTGGCCTGAAACTGGTAAAAGCCTGACCCTATCACATGAGCCTTTATCTACAAGGCTTTGTTTCTGCTGTCTTTTGCCCTCAATATGGATCTACACTCTCACTTAAATTTTTAATGGAAACTAGCATGAGAAGATTAACTCCTAAAAGAGCAAGAGTGAATATATGGCCCTTGACTGTAAGTACATCATTTGGATCATAGAAAACACAAGAGAATTCCAGAAAAGCTTCTATTTCTGCTTTATCGACTATGCTAAAGCCTTTGACTGTATGGATCACAGCAAACCGTGGAAAATTCTTAAGGATGTGGGAATACCAGACCACCTTACCTGCTTCCTGAGAAACCTGCATACAGGTCAAGAAGCAAGAGTTAGAACCAGACATGAACAAATAGACTGGTTCCAAATTAGGAAAGGAGTAAATCAAGGCTGTATATTGTCACCAGGCTTACTTAACTGCTATGCAGAATGTGAAATGCCAGGCTGGATGAAGCACAAGCAGGAATAAGATTGCCAGGAGAAATATCAATAACCTCCCATATGCAGATGACACCACCCTAATGGCAGAAAGTGAAGAGGAACTAAAGGACCTTTTGATGGAAGTGAAAGAGGGGAGTGAAAAAGCTGGTTTAAAACTCAACATTCATAAATTTAAGATCATGGTATCCAGTCCCATCACTTCATGGCAAATAGATGGGGAAAGAATGGAAACAGAGAGAGATTTTATTTTCCTGGGCTCCAAAATCACTGCAGATGGTGACTGCAGCCATAAAATTGAAAGACGCTTGCTCCTTGGAAGAAAAGCTATGATAAATCTGAACAGAATGTTAAAAATCAGAGATATCACTTTGCCTACAAAGGTCTGTATAGTCAAAGCTTTAGTTTTTCCAATAGTCATGAACAGATGAGAGAGTAGAACCATAAAGAAAGATAAGCACTGAAGAATCGATGCTCTTGAACTGTGCTGGAGAAGACTCTTGAGAGTCCCTTGGACAGCAAGGAGATCAAACCAGTCATTTCTGAATATTCATTGGAAGGACTGATGTTGAAGTGCCAATACTTTGGTCACCTGATGTGAAGAGCAAGCTCACTGGAAAAGCCCCTGATGCTTGGAAAGATTGAGGGCAGGAGGAGAAGGGGACAACAGGATGAGATGTTTGGATGGCATCATCAACTAAGTGGACATGTGTTTGAACTAACTCCGGGATATAGTGAAGGACAAGGAAGTGTGGTGTGCTGCAGCCCATGGCGGGGTCACAAAGAAGCAGACGTGACTAAGTGACTGAACAACATTCTTTAACTTATTTGTAAATAATACCAGGCTTCCCAGGTAGTGCTAGTGGTAGAGAACCTGCCTGCTGATGCAGGAAACGTAAGAGATGTGAGTTCCATCCCTGGGTCAGGAAGATCCCCAAGAGCAGGGCATGGCAATCTACTCCTGTTATTTTTGCCTGGAGAATCCCTTGGACAGAGGTGGCTTGCCAGGCTACAGTCCATAGGGTCGCAAAGAGTCGGACACAACTGAAGCAAATTAACACACACATGAGCATATAGATAATACTCTCTTATGGACTTTTGGTATTATCTTTTCAATAAACATGTTTATTTACTTCCATTCTGACCCACATATCTCTCAGTGTGTTTCAGGAAAGTTTGGAGGACAGACGTTAGTAACATTTTCAGAAAAAACCCTAATCTGCCAGAAATAAGACCAAGATCTTTGGTTTTATTTTGTTTGCTTTTTGTATATGTTTTTAATCATTTATTACTACAAGCTTAGAGATTAAATGTAATATATGTGAATAATTTTTATATTTTTAAGAAAAAGCAAGATATTAATATATGAGACTAGATTACATATAGGAAACCTGTTTTATGGTGCAATTTTATGCTTCTCAAAAAACACTTTGAGTAATAATATCTCTTTTTTCTTTCAATTAGTTTTAATATTGTCAGATAAATCATGATATATATAGGAAAGTGATCAATGATCAATGGAAAAAAAAGATTAAGATAACAATATGAACTCTGAACATTTAATTTATCATACTGTGTAAGATACTCGAGCACTTATATATTTTTATCTGTAAGTGTCGTCACTGTGTTTTATGGTTGTTTAACATCCTGGTTGGATTTTATGTAGAGTTGTATATCTTGGCCATTTACTGATACTGTTTAATAGGAAATAAATCAGACATATACCATCTTGTTATTTTAGTGGGTTAGAAGGTCAGTCCATCTGCTAGGATTTATGAGATCACTAATTAAAGGTCAGTAGTGGATGTCTTGGCGAGTAACACACTTATGTTCCAAAAGGAAAATTTTACATCTGGTCCCATCACTCCATGGGAAATAGATGGGGAAACAATGGAAACAGTGTCAGACTTTATTTTGGGGGGCTCCAAAATCGCTGCAGATGGTGATTGCAGCCATGAAATTAAAAGATGCTTGCTCCTTGGAAGAAAAGTGTAGTCTCTCAGTTGTGTCTGACTCTTTGTGACCCATGGACTGTAGCCTATCAGGTTCCTCCATCCATGGGATTTTCCAGGCAAGAGTACTGGAGTGGGTTGCTATTTCCTTCTCCAGGGACAAAACTAGATAGCATATTAAAAAGCAGAGACATTACTTTGCCAACAAAGGTTCATATAGTCAAAGCTATGGTAGTCATGTATGGATGTGAGAGTTGGACCATAAAGAGGAATGAATGCTGAAGACTTGATGCTTTTGAACTATAGTATTGGAGAAGACTCTTGAGAATCCCTTGGACTGTAAGGAGATCAATCCTAAAGGAAATCAGTCCTGAGTTTTCATTGGAAGGACTGATGCTGAAGCTGAAGCTTCAGTATTTTGGCCACCTGATGCAAAGAGCCAACACATTAGAAAAGACCCTGATGCTGAGAAATTTTGAAGGCAGGAAGAGAAGAGGATGACAGAGGATGAGATGGTTGGATGGCTTCACCAACTCAATGGACATGAATTTGAGCAAGTTCTGGGAGATGGTGAGGGACAGGGAACCCTGGCATGCTGCAGCCCATGGGATCCCAATGAGTTAGACATATTTGAGTGGCTTAACAACAACAACAAAATCTTGCATACTGCTGCTCTGCTAAAAGAGAATCTATCATCTGCCAGAACATCTTCGGTTATATATCTATTATATATCTAGGATATTGACTTCCCAAAGTAGTTCATTCCATCTTGGCAAGTTTAACTATTATGTGGTTATTCTTATTAAACTCACTATTGTTGTTTTTCAGTTGCTTAGTCATGTCTGATTCTTTGTGATCCCATGGATTGCAGCATGCCAGGGTTCCCTGTCCTTCACCATCTCCTGGAGTTTGTTCAGACTCATGTCCATTGAGTTGATGATGCCATCCAGCCATCTCATCCTCTGTCACCTCCTTTACCTCCTGCCCTCAGTCTTTCCCAGCATCAGGGGCTTTTTCAGTGAATTGGCACTTTGCATCAGGTGGTCAAAATATTGGAACTTCAGCTTCAGTGTCAGTCCTTCCAATGAATATTCAGGGTTGATTTCCTTTAGGATTGACTGGTTTGATATGATGCTCAAGCTATTTTAACATCAATTATATTTTCTATTTTCCAGTGCTAGTGTAAGTTAAGAGGCAAACTTTTAAAAGTATCTAGAAATAATGGGGGAGTTTTAAATTTATTTATTTAATGGAACAGTGTGGTTAAGTGGCTGATTTTATGTACTAATTTAAAGCATGCAGTGCAATTAATCCTCATTTCCAGGTTGATGAAGATATTGTGCTTTGTCTTTGAACATTTTTTAGTGCCTCACAGTCAGTGTTCTGTCATTTAAAGATTAATGACTGGACTTCTGTACCAACATTTCAGGAGATCAGGGTTTTTTTCTTGTTGTTGTTGTTTGTTTGTTTTTGGTCACTAACTGTGACCAAATCTGTTTTTGGCTAGTCAGTCCACAAGACTACAGAAATGAGATTCTGATCATTTGATGTTTCTGTATTTAGGAGCCTGAGTTTTACATGTTTGGAAATAGTACACAGGGGTAAATACTTGGAATTTATGGTATTTACTGTCTGGCTCATGAGTTCAGATATTTTGAAAGTATAATAGGTCACCATTGAAACTATAGTAAGATGGGACTTGGAGTTAGATGATCAAGGTTCACATCCTGGCTTATCCACTCAGTCAAGGGAGTACCTACCATGCACTAGTTTACCAACCTAGTTCAGTTCAATTCAATTTAGTCGCTCAGTCGTGTCCGACTCTTTGCGACCCCGTGAATTGTAGCACGCCAGGCCTCCCTGTCTATCACCAACTCCCCAGAGTTCACTCAGACTCAAGTCCATCGAGTCAGTGATGCTGTCCAGCCATCTCATCCTCTGTCGTCCCCTTCTCCCACCCCCAATCCCTCCCAGCATCAGAGTCTTTTCCAATGAGTCAACTCTTCGCATCAGGTGGCCAAAGTACTGGTACAGGGAGGCCTGGCGTGCTGCGATTCATGGGGTCGCAGAGTCGGACATGACTGAGTGACTGAACTGAACTGATGCTAATTTCACTTCACATATAACTTCCAATGTTCTGTGTATTAAAAGTACAGTTAAGCATGGGTCCTTCCTGCCAATATAGAGAAGAGTGTCTGACATTTTTCTTCTCCATCTTTTCCGCAAACTTTCTGTGAATTCTGGACTGCTGAGGTAATTCTATTTATAAGGACATTTTCTTAATCCTTTTCTAAATGCTAGAATTTGCACCTACATGTAAATTCATTACTAATTTTCCCGTACTTCTCTAAGATCCCAAGACTGAAGCACATCCCAATAGGATTCTCAGAACCTATGCCTCCCTGGGTTGATCTCACACAAAGGGAATGCTTACACCAGTTGAGAGTCATTAATTCATGTTGAGTATTCCATAGAAAGCCGGGATACAGACAATGCAGAAAAGACTCTAGGACTAAGGGAGATATAGTCTAAAGAGCCAGTCTTCACTATTATAAGAAAAAAAAAAAAAGGAAAAAATAAGTTGATAACAAATGCCCTGGGCAAAAATATTAGAAGCAGAGAAGTAAAGATCTGCAGATTCTCAGTCCAAGCATTTCATAAGGAAAAGTAGACATAGCCCCAGACCCAGGACAGGACGTTTACCTGAGAAGTTGCCATTTCCTCTTCTTCCTCTTGCTCTGTCTTCTCTGGGAATGTTATGTTGCAAATTCACACCTGTGTCGAGAAAATACCTTCAAAGGCATCCGCACATCTCTTTAACCTGCAACCACTTAACCTACAGACAAAACGACCTTGAAAAGCTGAAAAAAACCCACCTCTCCTGTCCTTTGTCTCAGGAGAGATTCGGGAACAATCACTTCCTAGGTGGAGACCAGCCTGTGGACTTATTTCTTGATTGTTCTCTCCCCACAGAGAGCTCCAAACACTCTGCTCACACAGACGATGTGGGCTGACTGACTTCCCCGGTCCAAATCCAGCTAGACCAAGCCTGCTGCCTCTCCTCGAACTGAAGCTGGGCCTCAGCTCTCACAAACGGACCAGGAGCCACATCCTTAACCTGGGCGTCCCCTTAGGATCCCCTGAAGCACTTCCTACACACCACACTGATGCTCCCACAGGACCAACGCAGAACTCTGTTGGGAGGGCATCAGTGAGGTCATTTCCTGACACTGGTCACATGATCCTGATGGGGAACAGATGGAAACCACTTGGCTAAAGATTCTTTCTGAATCATTTCAGTGAATACAAATCCCTGGTGGTCAGGTCCCCACTCAAGAAATTATGAATCTGCAGGTCTGAGGTGCAGAAATGAGTCTTTACCAAGTTTCCCATATATTCTGATGTTTCTTCCCCGAGACCCACATTCAGACACCCAGAGCTCCAGGCCTCACACTCAGCACAGCTGAGACCTCTCAGGAGGGGAGGATTTAGGGTGGGAACTTCTGAGGGAGGTCACGGCTAGAATCAGGCAGAGAAAGTTCCAGTATTTGGGGTTCAGACCCTGGGTGAAGTGCTGTGGGCTCCCCAGCTGAGTGTGGATGGGTCCATTCAAGCCAAGAGGAGCAGGAATCTGGTGAGCGCTGAGGGCGTCACTGAAGGGGAGCCTGTGCAGTAGACCCTGGGGTTCAGCCAGACTGCTGGTCTCAAGGAAGGGGGTCACCTAGTGGAGGTGCTCACAGGACTGGCTGGTGTGAGCTCAGGGACCTGCAGGCTGCCTGCTCCCCAGACAGACGCTGAGGCAGCAACAGCACGGGGCAGTCAGGGAAGCTCTCAACAGCACCCTGTATGATCCTTCTTATTAGAACCGTCACAATGTCCCTGCAGTTACAGAGAGGGCGAAAAGTACAATGGAGAAATGACGGGAAATACATGATCAAATGATTCGAGGCATAAGGGTAGTAAGGAAACTAACTGTTACAGATGCCATCCCACTGTGCTACAAAAGAGTTTATTGTTATGTGCCCTTCCCTGCAACCTTATAAGAGGTTAATGGTGGTGGTAGGTTAACACTTCATTCATTCACACCAACTTTACCACAAGAAGCCATTCAGTTTTATTGATTAACATGTATGAACATCACACACAGTCAGAATAAAAACCTTTTATACTCCACTGTGTAACTTTGATTAAAAGACAGATTATAAGCATAAACAATGATATTCATTCCTCTGATATAATGATCTGAGAGTTGTGATTTCTATGGTTACAAAATAGAGGCCAAGAAAGAAGGCTTACAGTCATTACAGGAATTTTCTGGGAAAGGTTTCCCATACAATTTAGGGTATCAGAGGTTATTTGAAATGTGTCAAATATTCATAATTTCTGTTGATATTATAAAACACATCAAGATTTCAGTGAACTGTCATTATATTAACCTTTAAAAGCATAACTTGATAATTTACATCTTTAGTATGTGGAATTATTCCCTGAACACTTACATCATGGTGACCTACAGGGATGTTTGACATGAATGACAAACACCTCCATTTAGATGTTTACTGTACATGTTACATTACTGTGCCCTTAATCTTCTAATGGAGAATACATATAAATAATTTCTCCTTAGATAGAGGGCTTCTCTCTTCTTTAAGGTACCAACCATCAAAATCATAAGTTTGCATACACACTAGAAATGAAGCATATCATGGAGTAATTAGAGAGTTGAATTACATTCATTTTCAAATAATCACAAATCATGTCAATATAAACAAGGATACATTGCTAATAATTGTACCTTTCTAAACATCAACCTTTCATCTTGTGATCCACACTAACATATCAATTTTCTATCTGTTTTAACTGTGGATTACTGTCTATAGTTCAGTTCAGTTCAGTCACTCAGTCGTGTCCGACTCTGCAACCCCATGAATCACAGCACGCCAGGCCTCCCTGTCCATCACTAACTCCCGGAGGTCACTCAGACTCACGTCCATCGAGTCCGTGATGCCATCCAGCCATCTCATCCTCGGTCGTCCTCTTCTCCTCCTGCCCCCAATGCCTCCCAGCATCAGAGTCTTTTCCAATGAGTCAGCTCTTCACATGAGGTGACCAAAGTACTGGAGTTTCAGCTTTAGCATCATTCCTTCCAAAGAAATCCCAGGGCTGATCTCCTTCAGAGTGGACTGGTTGGATCTCCTTGCAGTCCAAGGGACTCTCAAGAGTCTTCTCCAACACCACAGTTCAAAAGCATCAATTCTTCGGTGCTCAGCCTTCTTCACAGTCCAAGTCTCACATCCATACATGACTTGATCTCCTTCAGAATGGACTGGTTGGATCTCCTCGCAGTCCAAGGGACTCTCAAGAGTCTTCTCCAACACCACAGTTCAAAAGCATCAATTCTTTGGTGCTCAGCTTTCTTCACAGTCCAACTCTCATATCCATACATGACCACAGGAAAAACCATAGCCTTGACTAGACGGACATTTGTTGGCAAAGTAATGTCTCTGCTTTTGAATATGCTATCTACGTTGGTCATAACTTTTCTTCCAAGGAGTAAGCGTCTTTTAATTTCATGGCTGCAGTCACCATCTGCAGTGATTTTGGAACCCCAAAAAATAAAGTCTGACACTGTTTCCACTGTTTCCCCATCTATTTCCCATGAAGTGTTGGGACTGGATGCCATGATCTTCGTTTTCTGAATGTTGAGCTTTAAGCCAACTTTTTCGCTCTCCTCTTTCACTTTCATCAACAGGCTTTTTAGTTCCTCTTCACTTTCTGCCATAAGGGTGGTGTCATCTGCATATCTGAGGTTAGTGATATTTCTCCCGGCAATCTTGATTCCAGCTCGTGCTTCTTCCAGCCAATGTTTCTCATGATGTACTCTGCATATAAGTTAAAGAAGTAGGGTGACAATATACAGCCTTGACGTACTCCCATTCTCAATTATATACCATATGTCTGGTAGAGAAGGAGGAATGAGAAGAATGAAGGTGGCAATTTTATGTATGCCCTCCAAATCAAATTTGATTGCTGACTATTAGGAGAACTCTTAAAGTTGTTTAGAATGGTCTAACTCTAGCTTTATGTCAAATGTCTTTGGACATTTGAGCTACATGTCTGAAATAATGAAATGGATCTTGTGTTGAATATAATTACCTAAGATATCAGTTCAGTTCAGTTCAGTCACTCAGTTGTGTCCGACTCTTTGAGACCCCATGAATCGCAGGACACCAGAGTACAGCAAATTTAAAACTATTAATATATTCTTAAAGGGTTTATAAACATTTAAGAACAGTTTTAATACATGAGAATACATATAATTCCTTATTTTTTTTTCTTATGAGAATTCAGCTCATTGATTTTTTTAAAAAACACAAAGCAAGAGATTTGTTGTTACTGTTGCTGTATTTCTTTTTTTTTTTCTTTTTTTTCTTTTCTTTTCTTTTATTTTTAATTTTATTTTTACTTTATTTTACTTTACAATACCATATTGGTTTTGCCATTCATTGACATGAATCCACCATGGGTGTATATTTGCTCCCAATCCCGAATCCCCCTCCCACCTCCCACCCCACATCATCTCTCTGGATCATCCCCGTGCACCAGTCCCAAGTATCCTGTATCCTGTATCGAACATAGGCTTGTGCTTCGTTCTTACATGAAGAGACTGTTGCTGTATTTCATACAGCTTTCTAATTTTTGACACATAAATTTTCAGAAATAGCTTTCCTTTCGCTTAAATATCAAAGCTTTATACCAAATTTTTCTTTTGTTTTTGTTAGGCAAGCAATATGTATTAAAAATTTCTATCATTTTAATTATTCATTATATGAGTAACAAATGATCCTGCCACTTGGCAGCTGAATATTTGGCCTAGGTACATCAGCTAAGTGCTTCCAGGCAACAGCTGTATTTGGAGCTCTTTTACCAGATTCTTTTCTATACTAAAAGCTTTGCAATGCATGTTACTAATTTGTCAAGGCCTGTGGAGTGACCATCATATTTACTCTATGATGAGGGCATTTGGAAAATGTCCACATCTATCACCATCATAAATATTTTTCAGGTTGAACAATGTGATATTTTTTTTTTAACTAAATGAGGCCAAGTCCAACCTTAGAAAAAGCCAAGGAAAAAGTTATCTCCAAAGCACACACATTTCTTTTGAACAGCGTATGCCATCGCCTATGTTCATAGATTTTATTATCCAAGAGCCTTGTTTGGTTTTGGTATTTCGCTCCACTTTATTAATTTTGGCAGAAATGTTGCTATCTGTAGTGACTCCCAGAGGTCCTGCTGCTTTCATCCTCCATCTTTCATTAGAAAATTAAAATGGAAAAAATTAAAACCAAGCAGTGATTAAACTTTATTTTTTAGCTCTGGGGCATTTTAGCCAATTAAGTAAAATAAGTTTAAAAATAATAGAGCATTTAATTTGTTCAGATTGAAAAAAATACTTGTTTGCCACTATTTAATTTTATTGCTTAATGAAGTGGTCATTTAAGGATACTTAGCTGTGCCTGAAGAGAGAGTGCCACAGATGAGGCAGCTCAAATAGGTGAGCAAGACAATGGAGAAGAATGGATGGCAGTTGTTTTTATTTTCCCTAGAAAAAAGAAAGTAATTTTGTATTTTCATAATTAATGGTAGTAAAACATTAAAAAGTAAAGAATTCCTTAAGAAGGGCATTTTTTTGAGACTGGATATTTTTAAATGGAAGCGGAGTACCTTGATAGATACTATTATCATTTCAAATATCAAAGCAACCAAAGCAACCTTCTTAATTTAGATACTTATATCCCTATACAGGAATTTAAGCATAGTTTAACTTAACACACATTTAGTGGCACCTAATAATTGTACTTCTTGCTGAGAGAACTAAAAGAATAAGGCATCTTATGCTTTAAAAAAGTTTATAGTTTTATCTGTCAAGATCTAATCTGGAAAAGAGGTATTATCTTAGGAATTAACAGCAGAAAGACTTTTAATATAAGAACATGGCATAAAATGAAAGAACTGAAGAAGCCAAGCAGGGGTTAATGAGGCAACCTGGGTTAGTGAAAACAGGGAACTACTCTAACTCTAGGGGACCGAGGTGAAGATGTTTCTAGCAAGAGATGGGACCATGGAGGCAGCAGTGACTTCATGAGGGATGGTCTACAGGGGAGATGCAGGAATTACTAGAGACACCTGTCACTGAAGAAATGCAGAAATGTGGGGGGTTCTGTCTATTCCTTCTTTCTAATTTTTTGTCAATGCTTCTGAGTAAGCCAGCTAGTAAGGAAATCTAGGAAATGGATATTCATACAGAGCAGAGAGAGTAAGTACAGAATAGATCTAAGACTGAACAGGAAAATCTGGGAAATAGTTGAGTAGAAAGAAAGTGAAAATGAAATTGCCCAGTTGTGTTTGACTCTTTGCGACCCCATGGACTGTAGCCTACCAGGATCCTCCCTCCATGGGATTCTCCAGGCAAGAGTACTGGAGTGGGGTGCCATTGCCTTCTCCAGGGAATCTTCCCCATCCAGGGGTTGAACCCAGATCTCCTGCATTCCAGGCAGATACTTTAACCTCTGAGCCACCAGGGAAGCTCCAGTTGAGTAGAGCAAGACAATATGTAAAAGAGGCAATTTCAGTAAACTGGTAAATGCAAAGGAGGACGGTGCTTACACTCTTTGAGAGTACATAAGAAGGCCACCAAATGATGCTTTGTCAATGATGGTAGGTTTCAGAGAAATGGATAAAACTTGTTGAGTCCTGAAAAATAGGAGACAAAAGAAGGCCAATGGAGGGTGGTAAGAGCAGGGGAATCTAATCATGGATGAAAGTTTTTCCAGATAGAAGGATTTATAAGTAAAATGACTTGAAAAAAATATATAAAAATATTTTTGGAGGTCAGAAAAGATTTAAAATGTGTTGGGAGAAGAAGAACCAAGAGATAGTTTATAAAGTGTGAGGTTTACCTGTAAAGCAATAGTGAGGCATCAAGAATTTAAGACCTATAAGGTGATGAAGTTTAAATATTGGCACATTTGCCAATTAGAATGTGAGGGATAGATATGGAGGAAAATTCATTCTGATTTATTGTTTTTTATGAAATATGCATGGATTATATTTCATTCATTTTCATTATGCAAAATAAATAACTTCTATTAATTAAAGACTATTTGATGGGACTGGAAAGTAGACGAAACAATACATGGGGAAGAACCATGTTAATGCCTAGTTTTCTTTTTTCCCTACCTATTGGTCATAAATACTAGAAGCCACTGGGCCCCTGCTTATTTTAGAAAGCTCCAAACTGCTTATATATGGAGCTCCAAACCAGAAACTTAGAAATTGTCTTCATAAACAAAACTGTTTGTAAGTTTGAGAATATGTTTGCATGTATGGTATATGTGTGTGTGTGAGAGAGAGAAGACAAGAGCTAGAGACCACTTACACATACCAGTACAAATTCCGAAGTGTGAGCTTGCTGAGCATCCTTATGCATTATTAAAACATCACATAAATTAAAATGCATTAGTCATTAATCAAGTAAATGCTAATGCTTTTCATATGCAATAATGTAGCATATTAGGCTATAGATATAACATAACAAAAGATCTAGATTTTAATAGCTTATTTCCCCGTCTCCAAACAAGTTTTAAATTTTCTCAGAGTAGGAGCACTCCTAGACAAGAATGACAAAAATCAAATAGACTTTGGTTTAGGCAGGCACAATTGGGATTATAGTTACCATAGCAACCTGAACAATGTGTCTATGTCTAAAATACATTCTTATAAACAGTTTTTGATCCATATACAGATCATTCAGGATGGCTATTCACCAAGATTTTAGAAATTTGCTTTGCAGAATTACATCAGTCACCATTACAAGCTGCATGACCCAATTGTCTTTACTAATGATGGAAAGATACTTTTTTAAATTAAATTCACAACTCAGTAAATTTCAAAACTGGATATAATGCATTTCTGTGAAACATAAAGGATTCATTATCTTTCTTTCTTAATCATCATCTTAGTACTTTCTCTATCTGCCTTTCCATGGACAAGGTATGGGGCAGGGGATGGCCTGGAGTCTAATACTTTTACAATTTGTTTTGTATTGATTTCTTTTCCCAAACGTTTTTAGCTGAGTATTATTTTTTCTTTTAAAACACCAATATGTTTGTTCTTATTATAGAGCTTTACGGTTTTATTTTATACAAATATACAATAAAAATAAAATGCAAGAAATTATATATAAAGAAGTAATAGAACTCTTTTTATCTTATCATCATGTGGTGGTTTAGTCACTAAGTCATGTCCGACTCTTGCGACCCCATGGACTGTAGCCTGCCAGGCTCCTTTGTCTATGGGATTCTACAGATAAGAATACTACAGTGGGTTGCCATTTCCTTTTCCAGGGGATCTTCCTGACCCAGAGATTGAACCCAGGTCTCCTGCATTGCAGGCAGAGTCTTTACCAACTGAGCTACAAGGGAAGCTCTGTCATCTATGTAGCACTCTCAAATACACAGCAAATTTAATGGCAATTTTTTCATTTGTATGAGTGTGTGTTGTGTGCATATAGAGAAAAAAATGAATAAACGTGCATCTTGCTTTTCTCTTTTATAAAATTTAGGTTATAATGTCTATTAGTCTACTTTTTTGTCACAACATATACAATAATTTCCTTAATGTTACTCTAATTCTTTAAAAATTTTATTCTTAATGGTTTCCTAAGGATTCAATCATCTGTGTGGATGATAACTTGTTCAGCTATGTCTCTGTCATTGGTCTCACATATTATTGAAACATTCTAGGACCATGACATATAGCACCAACACATTTCAGCATAATCTTTGAGTACATATTTTAACTTCTGTAAGCAGAATTACAGGGTTACTCAGTTTACCATTGTGTTAAGACACAATAGTTATTTTCCAGCTGCCATGCTTGTTAATAATAACTCTTGGTTCAACTCACCTAGGTCCTATGATTTTTCTTATTGGTTCTCAGGATATAACTGAGAAATGCTTCCAAACAATTGGTTCAGGTCACAGCCAGAGCGCTGTAACTTTTATTGTTCCTGATAACTTCTTAATGTGTCTTTCTGTTTCAATATATGAATTTCCTCAAATTCTTTCCAAGTAAGTCTAAGCCATTTCAAATTGTGCATTTCTAAGAGCAATATAAAAAAGAGAATGTGATGAGAAAGGATGTCTAGAGACAATCTTATATATTCATCTTCAGGTCATTTATATTATCTTCTAAACATTATACAGATAGGAGAAAAAAAAAAAAAACTTCACATTTCCTCCATAACAAGAGACTATATAAAAGGCATAATCTTAGAAACATATAGTTGGAAGCCCATAAAGGCAGGACCCTGAAGATTGAGGGGACCCATCTTACTGGAACTAATCTCCAAGGAATAAAATATCTTGATTCTTAAGAAACTCTCTTTTAACTATACAACAAACTCTTCTTCCCTAAAGTTCACCCTTTAAGATAAGAGCTTGAATATTTTTCAGATTAAGTGCACAGTCTTCTCTTTTCACCTTCAGTATTAATGAGAAAATTTGGGAACATGTTTCATAAAAACAATTTTTTTTTTGTTTTTGTAGGTTGTTATGTGATTTTTTTTTTTAATCTATGTAGGTTAAATACTATAGAGTATCTGAAATCTATTCATGCTAATTTTTAAAGTATAGCAAGACTATTGGAGAAGGAAATGGCAACGCTTTCCAGTATTCTGGCCTGGAGAATCCCAGGGACAGAGGAGCCTGGAGGGCTGCCATCTATGGGGTTGCACAGAGGCGGACATGACTGAAGTGACTTAGCAGCAACACGACTATGTTAATTTTAGCCCAATTTGCTTTTAGAAACTTGTGGAAAATCCACATGAATTTAAGCTCTTAATTTTTTGCCTTTTAAGTTCTTATGTCTTAAATCTAGAAATTTGAACATATTTTATAAGATTATCTTTTCTGACATTTTATTCCCTACCTGCTTACTTAGAAATGAGGAAAATATTGCCAATTTAAGAGTATGATATTTGTTAGTAGCTATCTCTTTAGTGTTGTTGATTGTGCTTTACAACTCTGTATTAGAAAGAAAAAATAGTTTGGTCTCTCCTAAACAGTTTTTTTTTTTTTGAATCCTAATCAAAGAAAGGCAATGCCAAAGAATGCTCAAACTACCACACAACTGTATTCATCTCACACGCTAGTAAAGTAATGCTCAAAATTCTCCAAGCCAGGCTTCAGCAATACGTGAACCATGAACTTCCAGATGTTCAAACTGGATTTAGAAAAGGCAGAGGAACCAGAGATCAAATTGCCAACATCCGCTAGATCATGGAAAAAGCAAGAGAGTTCCAGAAAAACATTTATTTCTGCTTTATTGACTATGCCAAGGCCTTTGACTGTGTGGATCACTAAACTGTGGAAAACTCTGAAAGAGATGGGAATACCAGACCACCTGACCTGCGTCTTGAGAAACCTATATGCAAGTCAGGAAACAACAGTTAGAACTGGACATGGAAAACAGACTGGTTGCAAATAGGAAAAGGAGTATGTCAAGGCTGTATATTGTCACCGTGCTTATTTAACTTCTATGCAGAGTACATCATGAGAAACGCTGGGCTGGAAGAAGCACAAGCTGGAATCAAGATTGCTAGAAGAAATATCAATAACCTCAGATATGCAAATGACACCATCCTTATGGCAGAAAGTGAACATGAACTAAAAAGCCTCTTGATGAAAGTGAAAGAGGAGAGTGAAAAAGTTAGCTTAAAGCTCAACATTCAGAAAACGAAGATCATAGCATCTGGTCCCATCACTTCATGGGAAATAGATGTGGAAACAGTATCAGACTTGATATTTTTTGGGCTCCAAAATCACTGCAGATGGTGACTGCAGCCATGAAATTAAAAGACGCCTACTCCTTGGAAGAAAAGTTATGACCAACCTAGATAGCATGTTGAAAAGCAGAGACATTACTTTGCCAACAGAAGTCCATCTAGTCAAGGCTATGGTTTTTCCAGTGGTCATGTATGGATGTGAGAGTTGGACTGGGAAGAAAGCTGAGTGCCAAAGAATTGATGCTTTTGAACTTTGGTGTTGGAGAAGACTCTTGAGAGTCCCTTAGACTGCAAGGAAATCCAACCAGTCCATTCTGAAGGAGATTAGCCCTGTATGTTCTTTGGAAGGAATGATGCTGAAGCTGAAACTTCAGTACTTTGGACACCTGATGCGAAGAGATGACTCATTGGAAAAGACTCTGATGCTGTGAGGGATTTGGGGGCAGGAGGAGAAGGGGACAACAGAGGATGAGATGGCTGGATGGCATCACTGACTCAATGGATGTGAGTTTGAGTGAACTCCGGGAGACGGTGATGGACAGGGAGGCCTGGCATGGTGCAATTGGAGTCACAAAGAGTCAGACATGACTGAGTTACTGAACTGAACTGAAGGATATTTAGAAGGCTGATCACAGTTAAAAACCAAATTTTCAGAAATAGTTTTAACTTGATGAGCACCAAAAGGAAAAAAAAAATTCTCTGGGATAATATTACTATTTTTATTATGATTTCTTATGGGAAAAAGTCTGAATGAAACCTTGTCACTCATCATAGAATTCAGAATGAGACCCTTGACTTAACAAGGACTATATCTCTCATTTCTTGTACCATATCTATAAACATTTTGAAATATTTGGACATTTCAAATAATAAGAAAAGCTACAAATTTCTCTTCATACTGTGATTAGTATCAAATTAATTTCAGAAATTCCAGATATTTTGAAGTGAGGCTGAGTATCTTCTGAGCATTGGATTCTAATTGCTCAGCCTATATCTTAAGTAATAAATCATAGCCACTTTTGCAAGAAAAAAAAATATATTATGATGCCAAAGTACACTAAGACAACTGAAAAATCCTGTGATGTTATAAAATGAGCTGAGAAAGAGTGGGGCTAGGGAATAAATTTATTAAAGGCCAACTGTATAATCTATGAGGCTCAGCTGTTCTAGCCTTGAATGAAGCCTCTGTGCTGGTCCAGGTCTTCTGAGAAGAAGCCAAGACAGAATTAAACATGCAAAGATTTAATTAGAGGAATGTCCTATGTGAAACAAAATAGGGAGGAAGTCAGAAAAGCTAAGAAAAGTCATCAGATTGTGACACAAGTCTGACCTCTGGTGAAGAAGAAGGGCTTTAGAAATATATTGGACTGCCATCTAATCTAAATAGTCATTGAACTTAAGTCTGTCAGTAAAGGAGTCCTGAATCTTCTAGGAGTGTTTCATTTTTAGAGTCTTTGTTACACTCAATCATTGACCAGGAGGAGCCTATGAGTGGTTTGTTCTCATAGCAAATTGAGCAATGTATTTCACAGCACAAGCTGGTGCTCTTTAAGTGTGATGGCTGCACTAGGAATCTGCAAGGTACAATCTCTGTCTTCCATAGTTGTAGTATGTGTATAAGGTGTATGTGTCTTTGCCTGTGTGAGTACGTATTCAAATACCAGAGTAAGACAACAGCTATCAAAAGGAACTTCAAAAAATGGGCTGCACTACCTACTCTAAACAGTGAACTCTAAAATATATAGAATGGCCTAAACATATTATAAATGTATTCTTTGTCAATAAAGGATGAAATATATGCTCTTAATTAATGAGACCTATCCATCAAGTGGTTTCTTAGAGATTTAACCTTCTTCTATAGTTTACCCCCTGGTTTTCAACATCTTTGCACTTGCTTGTGCCAAGTTTGCTGAAGAAAAAAAAAAAAAGATGAAAGATAGAACATAAGAGAATATAGTGGGCTATACCTGAAAGTGAAACACTGTACCTCCTTACATGTTCCATTTTCTAGAAATCTGAAACAGAACTGCACTCAATGCAGAAGTTGGGGAATGAAGTCAAGTTCAGGCCTAGACGAAAAAAGAAACATATTTGGTTTGCAGCTAGCAGTCATTGTCAAACTTTATAAATGTCTGGTTTTGTAATCTAGATTCGCAGACATTCTTTCTTTTTTTTTTAATTTTTGGTGTACATGTGTTCCCCATCCTGAACCTCCCTCCCACCTCCCTCCCCATCCCATCCCTCTGACTCATCCCAGTGAACCAGCCCTGAGCACCCTGTCTCATGTATCGAACCTGGACTGGCGATCTGTTTCACCTATGATAATATACATGTTTCAGTGCTATTCTCTCAAATCATTCCACCCTTGCCTTTTCCCAGAGTCCAAAAGACTGTTCTTTACAAATATGTCTCTTTTGCTGTCTTGCATATAGGGTCATCGTTACCATCTTTCTAAATTCCATATATATGCATCAGTATACTGTATTGGTCTTTTTCTTTCTGACTTATTTCACTCTCTATAATAGGCTCCAGCTAACTCACAGACATTCTAAAGGCTTTAGTTTATTGACCTGTAAAGTGGAGAAAACTATACCAATCTACTTAATTCAAAAACATACTGTCTAAAAAATCAGTTACAATAAGGGATACAGTGAGATTATTTAAATTTTCTCAATCATTTTCTGCAGTTGCAGAATGACATTGTTATTGAGACAAACACTGAAGCTGGCTGTTTGATTGTGCCTCATTACTTCATGGTCATGGGTTTTGTGTGCTAGATCTATTCATTCAAGAGTCTACATGTGACCTCTATGTGCCAGTGCTTGAGAGCAAATCCAGCCTGGTTCCTGTCCTCATCACCATGGGTGGTGCTTTTAAAGGAGCGTTTGAGTCAAGGGATAGAGGAGCAATGTTGTTCTTTATATCAGCAGGTGAAAGGTGAGGAGACAATGTGAAAATGTAAAGCTAGGCATTGGAGGAGAGTCTTTCAGCCTGAGAGAGAAAGGTACTTTGGAGCCTGAGGGGACTATTCCATTATATGAAAGGTACCTGAAGCACAATCAGTGGGTGTTGGGAGAGGACTTTCAGAAGATTTGGAATAGAGGAAACTATGGCCTTGTGGGCCATCATAAGGTATACAAATTATCTATGGAGTGCAAGGAGAAGCCTTACTAAATTTTTACATCCAAATCTCTTATGTTCAGAGTTGAGGAACAGTATCTTAGGTAAAGATATTTTAACACATGCTGCTGCTGCTGCTAAGTCGCTTCAGTCATGTCTGATTCTGTGCAACCCCATCCCTGGGATCCCGGGGATTCTCCAGGCAAGGACACTGGAGTGGGTTGCCATTTCCTTCTCCAACGCGTGAAAGTGAAGTCGCTCAGTCGTGTCTGACTCGTAGCGGCCCCATGGACTGCAGCCTACCAGGCTCCTCCGTCCATGGGATTTTCTAGGCAAGAGTACTGGAGTGGCTTGCCATTGCCTTCTCTGTTTTAACACTCAGTTTATTAAATAAATATAGATCATAAAATTTAAAGTAACTTGGAAAAACAGTGAAAGCTCATTGGTTTAGGAGTGTCTTAGCAAATTTTAGAAAAAGTTTTTGACTACAGTCTACCTTGGATTGCAGCTCTACCACAGTCCTGCACAGGATTCCTGGGTTTGATGGTATTGTAGTCTCATTGATTTCTTATCTGATAATTATCATAGAAGTGTAATTAGCCATGGTAGTTGTGGCAAGATGGTAGCATTCAATGAATGTCCACTTCCCCCTCTACTTTTTTCAGTCTTCTTTGTGGTCATGTTACAATTATGTAGCTAATTATAATGCATGAGCTCTAGGTAGCAACAGCACATGTTATTTCTAGACCAAGTTATGAGCTCTTCACACTCTCTTCTTCCCTCCTGTGACCCTGGATACTAGAAGCTGATAAGACAGCCTCACAAGCTGGTGCAGTTGTTCAGAGCCAAGGCCCTTGAATGTCTATGTGAGTGCAGTCTACCACTCACTCTCCTAGTTGACATGTATGCGGTGTGTCACGTAGAAAACAAATTCTGTTGCCTTAAACTACTGAAAATTGTGAGTTAGCTTTTTACCTTAGAGTAATCTATATATCTGGAAGGAGAGCATGGCAACCCACTCTAGTATTCTTGCCTGGAGAATGCTATAGACAGAGGAGCCTGGCGGGCTACAGTCGTTGGGGTCCCAAAGCGTTAGACTCAACCAAGCGACACACAACCTACACATCTTGTCTAAAATGTATGATGTGGCTTAACATCTCTAATAATAAGAAGAAAAGAGGACCAAGGATGTTTTTATAGGTGCTGGAAGTGAAACCAGTCTATACAAAATCAAGTGCTAAAAATACTGACAGATATAACTCAATGTCAGAAGAAAAAGAACATTGGGATAATGCTAAACTTGGCAAGATATATTTAAAATACCTACCACCTAAGACCCTCCTTTGGCTTCATTCATTTGTGTATTTGTTTATTTAAAGGCAAAAATTATAGTCAAATATGAAGAGCTTAGGACATAATTTAGTTAAATGAAATAAATACATGCACCTGTATACCCAAATCCCCAGTCAATACATAGGATATTTCCACCATCCAGAAAGTTCCCATGAGCCCCTTCCCAGTCAGCCCCTCATCCTCATAGGCAACTCTCTTCTAGTCTCCAGAGGATTGAATGAATGGAATCATATATTGTGTATTCTTTTCTGTGCAGAGTCTTTCCTTCAACATGGTTTTACAATGCATGGGTGTTGTTATATCATCAGCTGGCCCCTTTCTTAGTAAACATTACATGAATATTCCACAAGTTGTTTATCCATCCTCCTGCAGATGGACATTTGGGTTGTTTGCAGTTTGGGTTAATATGAATAAAGCTGTTATAAACATTCTTATGTAATTCTTTTAGTGAACATATGTTTTTATTTCTCATGGTTAAAGATCTGTTTGTGGAATTACTGAGTCATATACTCAGTGAATATCTAGCTGCATAAGAAAGTGCCAAATACTTACTCAAAGGAGTTGGATCATTTCATACTTACAACAGTAACATAAGATTTCCTGTTGCTCCCTCTAACTCACTGCTTCAGAGGCATCCTACCAAATTTTATGTGTTTTTTCCCTACTATTTAATATTTCTAATTTTCTTTGAGAATTTTCTTTAAGTCAGAGGTTATTTAGAGTTATGTTGTTTCTTTTCAAACATTTGAGTCTTGTCTGATATCTTCTTTTCTATTTATTTATGTGGTCAGAAAATATACCCTGTAAGATTTAATCTTTTGTAAAGTATTGAGTTTTGCTTTATTACTGAAGATGTGTAGTCAATTTTTCTGAATATTTCATCTTAAACTATTGAACATAATATTCTTTATGCATGAATTATTAAAATCACTTATATATTTATTGATTTTTGAGGGGCTAGTTGTTTTACAAATGCTTAGAAAAAGTGATCTCCTATCGAGATATTATCTATCTGCTATTTTAATCTGGCCATTTTTTTTCATATTATACACATTGAAACTCAGTTATTAGGTTCATATACATCTGTGATGGTTATATCTTCCTGATGAATTGGACTGCTTATCATTAGTAAATTTTTCCCTTTTGTCTTTGGTAATGATTTTTGTTTTGAAGGCTACTTTTCCTGATTCTCCTTAGTGTTTTCAGGGAATATCTTTGTGCAGTTTTTTTTTTTTTTTTTTTAACTCTCAGTCTATCTGTGAATTTTAAATTTAAGATGTTATTTTAATACACAATTAATTTGTATGATACTTGTTTATCCACTTTGTCAATCTTTGACTTTTATAGGAAATGCTTCATTCATTCACATTTTATGTTATTACTCATATGGTTGGATTTAAACTTTTTGTCACCCTGTTTATTTAATTTATATGCTGAGTATATCATGAGAAAACACTAGGCAAGATGAAGCACAAGCTGGAATCAAGATTGCTGGGAGAAATATCAATATCCTCAGATATGCAGATGACACCACCCTTATGGCATAAAGTGAAGAAGAACTAAAGAGCCTCTTGATGAAAGTGAAAGAGGAGAGTGAAAAAGTTGGCTTAAAGCTCAACATTCAGAAAACTAAGAGCATGGCATCTAGTCCTATCAGTTCAGTTCAGTTGCTCAGTCGTGTCCGACTCTTTGTGACCCCATGAATCACAGCACATCAGGCCTCCCTGTGCATCACCATCTCCCAGAGTTCAGACTCACGTCCATCAAGTCCGTGATGCCATCCAGCCATCTCATCCTCTGTCGTCCCCTTCTCCTCCTGCCCCCAATCCCTCCCAGCTTCAGAGTCTTTTCCAATGAGTCAACTCTTCGCATGAGGTGGCCAAAGTACTGGAGTTTCAGCTTTAGCACCATTCCTTCCAAAGAAATCCCAGGGCTGATCTCCTTTAGAATGGACTGGTTGGACCTCCTTGCAGTCCAAGGGACTCTCGAGAGTCTTCTCCAGCACCACACTTCAGAAGCATCAGTTCTTCGGTGCTCAGCTTTCTTCACAGTCCAACTCTCACATCCATACATGACCACTGGAAAAACCATATCCTTGACTAGACAGACCTTTGTTGGCAAAGTAATGTCTCTTCATGCCAAATATATGGGGAAACAGTGACAGACTTTATCTTTTTGGGCTCCAAAATTGCTGCAGATGGTGAATGAACTGAGCTGAAACTTTTCACCTTACTATTTGTTCAATTATTTGTTACTCTTTTTCCTCTCCTATATTGGGTTCAGTTCAGTTCAGTTCAGTTGCTCAGTCATGTCCAACTCTTTGTGACTCCATGGACTGCAGCATACCAGGCCTACTTGTCCATCGTCAACTCCTAGAATTTACTCAAACTCAAGTCCATTGAGTCCGGTGATGCCATTCAGCCATCTCATCCTCTGTCATCCCCTTCTCCTCCCTCCTTCAATCTTTCCCAGCATCAAGGTCTTTTCAAATGAGTCAGTTCTTCCCATCAGGTGGTCAAAGTATTGGAGTTTCAGCTTCAGCATCAGTCCTTCCATTGAATATTCAGGACTGATTTCCTTTAGAGTGGACTGGTTGGATCTCTTTGCAGTCCAAGGGACTCTCAAGAGTCTTCTCCAACACCACAGTTCAAAAGCATCAACTGAGTATCTTTTAGTAATTCATTTTGAGTCAGTCTTCTAGTTCTTTGCAAATGGCTGCTCTAGAGAGTATGATATATATCCTTATTTTATTAATGCATAACTGGAATTAATACTGAGAAACCTTACATAAAACATAAGGACTACAAAATAGGAACAATCCATTTACCATCACCCCTTATTCTGTGGTCAAATGTTTTAATTCTACAAGTGTTGTAACCCTCAAAAAAGCAACTTCATTATTTTCACCTCAAATAATCATTTGTCATTTAAGGAGGAAAAATAATCTTTATATCCTCACATGAATATAGATATTACAGACCCATGCCTCTGTCTGGAATATTGCCTAAACTTCCTTCAGTGTATCTTGTAGCAAAAGTTTGTTTATTTCCCTACAGCCCAAGGGCCCATAATGAACCCTTCCACAAACTTCAGTGACGCCACCTGCAGTGCTCTCTCTGATTCAGTGCCCTGGCTGACCAAAGCCTGTCATGTTGGCAGCAACAGACTCCAGTATCTGCCTTCTCCACTTGGTGGCATTGCTGTGTTCTGGGGCTCTACATCTCTCCACCACTGCCAGGAAAACATTCCCTGGAAGAAATTTGAGGACATGTAAAATACCTATTTTATTCTTCCTCAAAAATCACAGTCCTGAACTGTGTCTTATCCAGTGCCTGAAATATTTCCTTCGCATGAGTTGAGCACTTTTATTGTCATTTACACCAGCAGGGCAAGCCTAGTATCACTTTCTCTATTATGGCTGGAAGAGGAGGTTACACTTTAATTTTAGATGGTTGTATTTAAGGTTTTATTTCTTTTCATAAAATAGCTCCTTTTAGTAGCTGTTTGAAAAATACCAGTAACAGGAAACAATTGAAAAAAGAAGAAAAACTGAGTTTTTGACAGATTTTTAAAGGCCAACTCAGAGAATAATTTTGTAAACTTTTTTAAACAAAAGCTGCACACAGAATTAATATTCAAGTGACAGGACAAGAATTGTTATTAATGTACAGTTCTTTCCTAAATGTTTATTGCTACAGTATCACTTCTGTTTGGTATGGATCACATTTCATTGCAGTTTATTAGCAATCAGCAGTTATTATTTGGCTCTAGTGTTTGCAAACTATAATTCATTACCCTCATTTTTTATTTATGCTGCTGCTGCTGCTGCTGCTAAGTCGCTTCAGTCGTGTCCGACTCTGTGCGACCCCATAGACGGTAGCCCACCAGGCTCCCCCGTCCCTGGGATTCTCCAGGCAAGAACACTGGAGTGGGTTGCCATTTCCTTCTCCATTTTATTTATGAGATAGTGTCAAATGAAAGAAGTAAATTGTGTATTTTTTTTGTTGGAGAGTTCTGTACGCTAGAGTGTATTAACAGTGTCAGTGTTATTGTTTTTGTTTAAATGTATTTTTTCAGGACTTTAGAAAGAAGAAGTTCCTGTATTCTGAAAAACACAATGTTATTTTTCTGAGTGCCTGCTATATGCATTGTTTCTTCACACTCGAGTCTGATTTATTGATACTTAAAACAATATTTAAGAGTAGCATTTAAAACAAGCCAATGTCACTCCAAAAATCATGCCTTAATTTTAGATGTTTGACAATAAATGACTTTTTAAATATATACCAATACAACTCAAAACTGTGTGATATTGTTATGTCAAGATTTGAGTAACAGCAATAGATTTCCATTAAATGAAATATGATTTAACTGATGCATTTTAAAGTTTTTGTCTAATAGCAGAAAATATAGAGTGATATAATAAAAAGTATATAGAACCAGAAGTCAGAATTCATGCCCTCCCATTGCTGCTTACAAGGTACACAAATTTTGAGCAGATTCTTCAATTCTTAGAAGTGTTTCTTCATTCACTAAGAAAGGAATACTATCATATGTCTTGATTACATCACAGTGGTTTTGTCAAAATGATCAGAAATATGTGAAGTACTATAATAGCTGAATGCCATGGTTATCATAGAATAGAAACAATAGGATTTTTCTTCTAGTGTGTACCTATTATTAATTTACTAAGTTGCCTTGAGAAAGAATTTAGTTCTGTTTCTCAAATCTTAAATAATAACTGAAATACCTACTCTTCTGAGCTCATAGGAAAACAATTGATAGAGAAAGAGACATACAGAATATAAGCATAAGCTGTTTTATTTAAAAGGTATTTATGAAATGCCTGAAAGTATTATTTTAATTTTTAAAGGACACTGAAATGAAACAGATATGTGTGAGTGTCTTATCATTTCCTAATTACCACAAAGGCAATTTCCTATCTTATAATTACTCACTACATTTTAGTGTGTCAATATTCATCATTCTATTTATGTAGTATTTTATTGTTCGAATCAGTGGGATAATGTTCCTAGCTTCAGAGTCTTTTCCAATGAGTCAACTCTTCGCATGAGGTGGCCAAAGTACTGGAGTTTCAGCTTTAGCACCATTCCTTCCAAAGAAATCCCAGGGCTGATCTCCTTTAGAATGGACTGGTTGGACCTCCTTGCAGTCCAAGGGACTCTCGAGAGTCTTCTCCAGCACCACACTTCAGAAGCATCAGTTCTTCGGTGCTCAGCTTTCTTCACAGTCCAACTCTCACATCCATACATGACCACTGGAAAAACCATATCCTTGACTAGACAGACCTTTGTTGGCAAAGTAATGTCTCTTCATGCCAAATATATGGGGAAACAGTGACAGACTTTATCTTTTTGGGCTCCAAAATTGCTGCAGATGGTGAATGAACTGAGCTGAAACTTTTCACCTTACTATTTGTTCAATTATTTGTTACTCTTTTTCCTCTCCTATATTGGGTTCAGTTCAGTTCAGTTCAGTTGCTCAGTCATGTCCAACTCTTTGTGACTCCATGGACTGCAGCATACCAGGCCTACTTGTCCATCGTCAACTCCTAGAATTTACTCAAACTCAAGTCCATTGAGTCCGGTGATGCCATTCAGCCATCTCATCCTCTGTCATCCCCTTCTCCTCCCTCCTTCAATCTTTCCCAGCATCAAGGTCTTTTCAAATGAGTCAGTTCTTCCCATCAGGTGGTCAAAGTATTGGAGTTTCAGCTTCAGCATCAGTCCTTCCATTGAATATTCAGGACTGATTTCCTTTAGAGTGGACTGGTTGGATCTCTTTGCAGTCCAAGGGACTCTCAAGAGTCTTCTCCAACACCACAGTTCAAAAGCATCAACTGAGTATCTTTTAGTAATTCATTTTGAGTCAGTCTTCTAGTTCTTTGCAAATGGCTGCTCTAGAGAGTATGATATATATCCTTATTTTATTAATGCATAACTGGAATTAATACTGAGAAACCTTACATAAAACATAAGGACTACAAAATAGGAACAATCCATTTACCATCACCCCTTATTCTGTGGTCAAATGTTTTAATTCTACAAGTGTTGTAACCCTCAAAAAAGCAACTTCATTATTTTCACCTCAAATAATCATTTGTCATTTAAGGAGGAAAAATAATCTTTATATCCTCACATGAATATAGATATTACAGACCCATGCCTCTGTCTGGAATATTGCCTAAACTTCCTTCAGTGTATCTTGTAGCAAAAGTTTGTTTATTTCCCTACAGCCCAAGGGCCCATAATGAACCCTTCCACAAACTTCAGTGACGCCACCTGCAGTGCTCTCTCTGATTCAGTGCCCTGGCTGACCAAAGCCTGTCATGTTGGCAGCAACAGACTCCAGTATCTGCCTTCTCCACTTGGTGGCATTGCTGTGTTCTGGGGCTCTACATCTCTCCACCACTGCCAGGAAAACATTCCCTGGAAGAAATTTGAGGACATGTAAAATACCTATTTTATTCTTCCTCAAAAATCACAGTCCTGAACTGTGTCTTATCCAGTGCCTGAAATATTTCCTTCGCATGAGTTGAGCACTTTTATTGTCATTTACACCAGCAGGGCAAGCCTAGTATCACTTTCTCTATTATGGCTGGAAGAGGAGGTTACACTTTAATTTTAGATGGTTGTATTTAAGGTTTTATTTCTTTTCATAAAATAGCTCCTTTTAGTAGCTGTTTGAAAAATATCAGTAACAGGAAACAATTGAAAAAAGAAGAAAAACTGAGTTTTTGACAGATTTTTAAAGGCCAACTCAGAGAATAATTTTGTAAACTTTTTTAAACAAAAGCTGCACACGGAAGAATTAATATTCAAGTGACAGGACAAGAATTGTTATTAATGTACAGTTCTTTCCTAAATGTTTATTGCTACAGTATCACTTCTGTTTGGTATGGATCACATTTCATTGCAGTTTATTAGCAATCAGCAGTTATTATTTGGCTCTAGTGTTTGCAAACTATAATTCATTACCCTCATTTTTTATTTATGCTGCTGCTGCTGCTGCTGCTAAGTCGCTTCAGTCGTGTCCGACTCTGTGCGACCCCATAGACGGTAGCCCACCAGGCTCCCCCGTCCCTGGGATTCTCCAGGCAAGAACACTGGAGTGGGTTGCCATTTCCTTCTCCATTTTATTTATGAGATAGTGTCAAATGAAAGAAGTAAATTGTGTATTTTTTTTGTTGGAGAGTTCTGTACGCTAGAGTGTATTAACAGTGTCAGTGTTATTGTTTTTGTTTAAATGTATTTTTTCAGGACTTTAGAAAGAAGAAGTTCCTGTATTCTGAAAAACACAATGTTATTTTTCTGAGTGCCTGCTATATGCATTGTTTCTTCACACTCGAGTCTGATTTATTGATACTTAAAACAATATTTAAGAGTAGCATTTAAAACAAGCCAATGTCACTCCAAAAATCATGCCTTAATTTTAGATGTTTGACAATAAATGACTTTTTAAATATATACCAATACAACTCAAAACTGTGTGATATTGTTATGTCAAGATTTGAGTAACAGCAATAGATTTCCATTAAATGAAATATGATTTAACTGATGCATTTTAAAGTTTTTGTCTAATAGCAGAAAATATAGAGTGATATAATAAAAAGTATATAGAACCAGAAGTCAGAATTCATGCCCTCCCATTGCTGCTTACAAGGTACACAAATTTTGAGCAGATTCTTCAATTCTTAGAAGTGTTTCTTCATTCACTAAGAAAGGAATACTATCATATGTCTTGATTACATCACAGTGGTTTTGTCAAAATGATCAGAAATATGTGAAGTACTATAATAGCTGAATGCCATGGTTATCATAGAATAGAAACAATAGGATTTTTCTTCTAGTGTGTACCTATTATTAATTTACTAAGTTGCCTTGAGAAAGAATTTAGTTCTGTTTCTCAAATCTTAAATAATAACTGAAATACCTACTCTTCTGAGCTCATAGGAAAACAATTGATAGAGAAAGAGACATACAGAATATAAGCATAAGCTGTTTTATTTAAAAGGTATTTATGAAATGCCTGAAAGTATTATTTTAATTTTTAAAGGACACTGAAATGAAACAGATATGTGTGAGTGTCTTATCATTTCCTAATTACCACAAAGGCAATTTCCTATCTTATAATTACTCACTACATTTTAGTGTGTCAATATTCATCATTCTATTTATGTAGTATTTTATTGTTCGAATCAGTGGGATAATGTTCCTGAATGACAATTCTAACAGGGTAAATGTGTGCAAGTAAATATTTATATGCAATTCTGCAACCTCAAAATAATTTCCCCTTATAATGTATTTGTTATTTAAAATTCTTTTTTTCTCCTGGTAAATCTGCCTGCCACTAAAGGCCAAATGAGGAGAATTTCATACCCACTTCTTAAATATTGTTTACTGAAATGTCAATGAAGTGAGAATGAAAGGCTCTGGAAAAAGTTCCCTGAGCTGAGATATGATAATTTAACAAATCTACACAGAATCCCAGGTGGAGTCCAAGTTTATGACCTGGATTTAAATTACAGCACGGATTTACTTTTTATCTTTCTGGATCTTTGGAAATCACATCTCTATCCGTAAAGTCTGTATTTGTGTAATACATCATTTCTGTCAAAATTCATACTTGACTTACAAGATTGCATAATATAGGAGGACTCATAAGCAATAAAATCACTTCTCTTCCTGTGGAATACTACCACAATAGCCTATTTTTATTTTTAATTTGAAATCCTAGAACTGTACCACTGCAAAAACTGAACAAAGATAGCTACTGCTTTAAGGAAGGAGCTAGAAGACTAATTAGTAATTTAACTTTTTCTTGGCTTTTTCATGGACTCCAGTAAAAACATGGATATCTTCCAATGTGCAAAGCAAACTATTATCTCAGGTTAATAGGAGATGTTCTTTACTCTTTAGAAATCAAAAATGGTACTGAAAAGACTTGTGAAATGATCTAAATTAACCCGCTCAGTTTTTACATGAGAAAACTGAGACCCAGATATTTGGAGGTACTGAATGAGAGACAAGGTGGGGCCTGTTTCATTGTTCTCACTCCATTATGCTGCCACTCTTTGAATGAAGTTTATTGCTACCACAATATAAAAGCAACATTTATTGGGAGCTGTCTGTGTACTCTGTCCTATGCTAAGTTGTTCATATCTTGTCTTTTTTTAAACACACTAAAACAAGGAGAGATTGTTATATCCAGTTGGCAGATAATATAACTGGATCCCAGATAAATTCGGTTCCATAATGAAAAGGATATGAAACTCAAGCAATCAGACCCCTTAAGCTTCCATTATTCCATAGTGGTCATTGCAATATGAGTGAATTAGAGTATGTGTGTGTGCATGCACATGTTTTAGGATCAGGGTAATGAAGCATAAAATGGTGATTACATGTTAATAAATTAGATAATATTTCTACCTTTCTTTGAAGATGTCTTCTATCATTTGTCTGTTGAGTTGACACCTGGAAAATGTTCCCTCCTATCAGTGAAAATAGTATTATTTATATGGGAGTACTCTTATTTTAATAATAAAATAATTAAGATTATGAATTCAATTCAGTTGTTTGGCTGAATGCATATCAGTAAGTACTAAGCAAAGTTGCTGGTTCATAATCCTCAATATTATTGAACACTTCCCTTTATATCTGTCAGGATTCTAAGCTCTGTCCATGCATTGATTAATTATTCAAGAACCTTCTTTATTCAAGAAGGTTTTCTGAAAATCCTATATTAGATATTATTTTCAGTTTAGTCACTCAGTAATGTCCGACTCTGTGCAACCCCATGGACTGCAGCACACCACGCCTCCCTATCCATCACCAACTCCCAGAGTTTACTCAAACTTATGTCCATCAGCTCAGTGATGCCATCCACCTATCTCATCCTCTGTTATCCCCTTCTCCCTCTGCCTTCAATCTTTCCCAATATCAGGGTCTTTTCAAACGAGTCAGTTTTTTTGCATCAGGTGGCCAAAGTATTGGGGTTTCAGCTTCAGCATCAGTCCTTCCAATGAATATTCAGGACTGATTTCCTTTAGGATGGACTGGTTGGATCTCGTTTCAGTCCAAGGGACTCTTAAGAGTCTTCTTCAAATACCACAGTTCAAAAAGAACAAACAAATCAGAATAAACAGAGCAAAAAGAAAAAGCCTAACACAAAGAAAAGGCAAGTAGTTTGCTTAAAGTCTTAAAGTTTGTAAGTAGAGGAGCTTATATTTAAGTCTAGGAAGTTTAGCTCTAAGCCTGTATTCTTAAACACTAACCCATATCACATCTATACAAACAATCAGTGTCTCACTGGTAAATGTAATGAAACCCCTTTTTATAATAAGTGAGAAAGCCCATAAAATGCTTACAAATATTAAAGAATAAGTAGAACATATATAAAGAAAGTCACATTATACTTACTCTGACATAAAAGTCATAGATTAATATAAAGACACAATCTAGAAATGGAAAACTAGACACTATATCTTGAAGATTTTAATTGCTCTAAGTTGGATTATAGATACAGTGAACTTCCGGTCAAAATCTCAATGGGTTATCTGAAAGCAAATTTGGGAATACGAATGAAAAACTAAAATATATTTTGATTAGGGCAATTCAGCCCTTATTTAGCCTCCTATTTTATTAATAAACTATAATACTGAAAATGATATTGTACTGGTACCAGAAAAGACAAATTCCCTTTGACATTTTGAGACCTGCCATTTGCAAGGCACTGTGGTCACCATGGGAGATACAGCTGGAAAAGAAAGGTAGGCATCGTTCATACTTTTTTTGAGCTGGAGAATAAGACGCAAATACAAAAGAACATACAATTACAATACAATATATTAAAATTATAATAAGGAAAATAGTACATTTTAAGAGAGATTTTATGCCTTGTAGAAGAAGTCAAATTTAATCTGAGGTCTGAAGATAAGTGGAAGTTATCCAAATGAAGGTGGAATTTGATTCTGAAATAACCTGTTGCCAGAAGAGGGTATGATTCTGAAGCTTACAAGAGTGATGCAAGTAATTTAAAAAAGAACATTTGAGAAGGAGGTAGAGAAAAAATAAAAAAAAATTAAGAAGTCACCCCTTTGGAGATGCTGGAGAAAATCCAAGAAAGTATATTATATCTAAAATCTGAGGGAAAGTATCTAGGTGGATGTTGTCCACGTACACCAAATTACAGTGAAAATCAGAAAGTCAGGAAATAAAAAATGTCCAAAAGAAGCAGTAAGGAGAACACAGGTGCCTGAGAATACTATTTCCAGTGACATCATAGAGTTGAAGAAGAGATTGTAGGAGACAGAATAGATTTTTATCTGAGGCTGTGAAGATAGAAAATCTTCACAACATATTCAAGATTTTCTGTAAAAGGAAAGCAAAATGACAGGGCAGAGGCCATATAGCAAGTTTAATACAAAAAAGGTGTGTGACATAGGAGGGATTTGGACAGGTATAGTTGCTGCTGGAGAAGAACCTGTTGGGCACAGATCAGACAGGTCCAGAGTAAAGTTGAGGGAATAAATCTTGTATCAGGATGACATCACCTTAGAGGAAGAAAGAGGAAAATGATAGAAGAGAAGTCATGGAACTTTATGGAGTTATAGCATAAAATGGAGCAAATTCTTTATCATTTTTATTTGCTAAATAATAAAGTAGATAATCTGCCTAGTAGCCAGAGCAGTTGGAGGTTGGAGGAAAATGGGGTGAACCCTATATACATGTAGACTAAAACAATAAGAGTTCAGAGTGAGATAGAGAATAAGCCATCTCCAATCTATGTGCTTAAAATTAGGAAAAGGATGAGCTCAAAGAGCCAGTTTCAGCTACTTTGGGTACATGAATCCCAAGGAGTGCTTACTGAAGCAAGGTTTGTCATGAATTTAACTTAAAGGTTGAACATTTAAGAATGGTAAACATAAATATGGTGGTAATTTATTTGTAATTATTTAACTCGCTGCACTTGTATATCTCATTTTTTATTCAAAAATTATTTCCTTTGAATTTTACTAAATTTTGTACCCTGAAATATAAAATCTATTTTTAGGGCTCTAACATTTATTCTACTACTTTGTAAATCATGCTGAGAGAATTTCTATGATAATGGATTGCAGTTCATTTTTTATACCCATCATATTTGTTTTCAGGACATGTAGATGTGTTCTGATAATGTAGTGCAGATTATTTTTAATGTGGAGAGAGAAGTCCTGAAACAACAGCTGTTTGACACATTTTAACATCCATTGATCTTAGAAAAAACTGTAGTAGGCAAACAAGCTTATCTTGTATGCACTTTGGGGAACAATGTGATATTTACAGTTAAAAGCATTATACATCCATATGTATAATTCATAAACTGAAAATTAGTTAAAGCCCCAAAACTGACTAATGGGTTTTGCTTTCCATTTCCATTGCTTTGATGCTTCTAATGGCTTTCTTTCTTTTCACAATCCTGTTGTCTTCTTACATGAAGCTCCTTAGCAAATTAAAATCAGGTATTTGATAGGGAAAGTTGTGTACTCTGAGACTGTAGGCTCTGGTACCAGAGTGAGTTCTGATCTTAATTCTGTGATATACTAGCTAAGTAAACTTGGGAAACTTCCTATCTTCTTGTGCCTCTTTTTGTATTTAAAAATGGAACTAATGAGACTTCCTAGTGGTCCAGTTGTTGAGAATCTGCCTCCCAAGGCAGGGTACACAGGTTTGTTCCCTGGTCTGGGGACTAAGATCCTACATGCCATGAGGCAGCTAAGCCTGAGACTCAAGGAAGATCCCATGCGCCACACTAAGACCTGAAGCAGCTAAAATAAATAAATAAATATTGTTTAGTCACTAAGTTACGTCCAGCTCTTTTGCAGCCCCATTGGCTGTAGTCCACCAAACTCCTGTGTCCATGGGATTCCCAGGCAAGAGTACTTGAATGTGTTGCCATTTTCTTCTGTAGGTAATCTTCCACCCAGAAGTTGAACCCACATCTCCTGAATTGGTGGGCAAATTCTTTACCACTGAGCCACTGAGAAAGCCCAAACAAACATTTTTAAAAAATGGGACTAATCCCATGTCTCTATCATAAGGTGATTGTGAGGATTAAAGAAAATAATGCCTACAAGTGCTGAATGAACGTTAGTCAGTGTTAACCATGGCAGAAAGTTAATTATTCTGCTTTTTAGTAATTGAAGTATTAATATAACCCAGTATTAATATAACATCCAGCAAAGTATTAATATAACATCCAGCAAAGTGCATGAAGTGTATAGCTTGAAAAAATTTTACATATGTATACATCCATGTAATTACTACCCAGATTAATATATATTCCATATGTCAAGAGAGTTCTTTAGGCTTCTTTCCCTAAAACGCCCCACCCCTCTCCTGAGATAACTTCTATGTTGATCATATCACCATGATTTGATTTCATCTGTTCTTAAACTTCATATAATTGTGTGTACATACATACAGGATGTGCATACAGTGTATACACTTTTGTGACTGACTTTTTTCGTTCAACATGAAGTTTTTGAGATTCACTGGGCTAATATATATGTACCACTAAGTCGGCTGTTTTCCCTTCTATTATAAGTACGCCACAGCTGAAATTTTTGTTTTCTTAGTAATTGATGTTCTGACTGTTTAAGTTAGACTTTTCTTAATCCATTATTTCTAATGATTATATATTCTTCTTCAGTTCAATTCAGCCACTGAGTCGTGTCTGACTCTTTGGGACCCTATAGACTGCCACACTCCAGGCCTCCCTGTCCATCACCAGTTCCCAAAACTTGCTCAAACTCATGTCCATCGAGTCAGTAGTGCCATCCAATCATCTCATCCTCTGTCACCCCCTTCTCCTTTTGCCTTCAATCTTTCCCAGTATCAGGGTCTTTTCAAATGAGTCAGTTTTTTGCATCAGGTGGCCAAAGTATTGAAGTTTCAGCTTCAGCATTAGTCCTTCCAATGAATATTCAGGACTGATTTCTTTTAGAATGGACCAGCTGGATCTCTCTGCAGTCCAAGGAACTCAAAAGAGTCTTCTCCAACACCGCAGTTCAAAAGCATCAATTCTTTGGTACTCATCTTTCTTTATGGTCGAACTTTCACATCCATACGTGATACTGGAAAAACCATAGCTTTGACTAGATGGACCTTTGTTGGCAAAAAAATGTCTCTGCTTTTTAATATGCTGTCTAGGTTAGTCATAGCTTTTCTTCCAAGGAGCAAGCATCTTTTAATTTCATGGCTGCAGTCATCATCTACAGTGATTTTGGAGCCCAAGAAAATAAACTCTGTCACTGTTTCCATTGTTTCCCCATCTATTTGCCATAAAGTGATGGGACCAGAGGCCATTATCTTCATTTTTTGAATGCTGAGTTTTAAACCAGGTTTTTCATTCTCCTCTTTCACTTTCATCAAGAGGCTCTTCAGTTCCTCTTTGCTTTCTGCCATAAGAGTGGTGTCATCTGCCTATCTGAGGTTATTGATGTTTCTCCTGTCAATCTTAATTCCAGCTTGTGCTTCATCCAGCCTGGCATTCTGCATGATGTACTCTTCTTCATTCTAATATAAAAGTGTAGCTTTTCATTAGTTTTAAAAAAGAGTAAAAATATTAGTCAGCCATAGAAGATATAGACCATAATTTATTTGTTTAACACAGAAGACCTAGAAGTAGGGCTCTTACAAATATAACATTTTAAAATAGTTTTATTTTTATAATAAAATATAAATATAGTAAAAATGAAACAGGGTTTTATTTTTGTTGTTGTTTTTTAACTTCAGATAAAGTGGGTAGTTTCTATACACACCAAAGAGAAAACAAATCTTCATAGATAGGGTTGTAACCTGATTAAAAAATATACATTCTTCTTTTGCCATAAAGCCTTAACTTAGTTAATGAATCATTAATTCCTTGAGTAAAAAGCATCCAGGATCTTCTCTATTTTGGGGTATTACCATTGAAAGTACCAGTTATTGAGGAGGATTCTCTAAGTACTCTAAAGAAGAAAAAGACCAAAATGTCATGTTTTTCTCCCTATCTTCCACTTGATTCCAACAAGTTACTTCCTTTGCCTAAATTGTCTCAGGTTACAGTGATTTTAACCATAGCCATTAGACTAATGCTACAAATTTCTATGTTCTCGATTACCTTACTCATGCTGTCCTCACTTTTATGTTACAAAGATGATTGGCATCTAATTTTCTAAGTCCACTGACTCTCTTAGTTGTATTCTCACAAAAGGTGAGGCCACTTGTCAATCTACAAGCATCTTAAATGACTCTAAATTGTATTCTGTAATGTCAAAAGGGGCAACATGCTTGCTGTATGAAATTATTAGTGACAGTTGATGGGGAAAGCAATGTGGCAAGATAATTAAAAACACACCTGTGATCATATTGTCAATAAACATTAAAGTGGTCTGTCTTGGCTGACTCTCTCTGCTGTCATGTTCTATCCATGGATTATAAGACAAAGAGGCATTGATTATGCCACAATGCTCTTAGAGGACAGATCTTAGTCTTAGATATCGATATATTAGAAAGCATTTAGTTATACTGAGTGAATGCAGATTTTTCTTTCCTTATCAGAGAATTGCAGACTTTAAAACCATCTTTTAAATAAAGAAGAAAAATGAACTTGTAAATATGCAATTTGCCAAGTATTTTACTGACTTAAGAAACCATTTAATAAAGTAGGATCCTAATTTCAGAGGCATTTGCCAGTTAAACTTCCTTGCAAAGTAGAAGTTTAGCAATTTCTTATGCATAATTGTAGTATTCTAGTTAAATCATTCCAGTAAAATATATAACAAAGCAAAATGTTATCCTAAAAAAAAAAAAAAAACCCTTATTTCTTTCTTTTTAGTCTTAATTATTTTACATAAATATTTATAATTTCTATTTAGAAAGAAGTATATGTTAAGAATTATAGAAGTGCTATTTAAATCCTGACTGGAACTATTGTCATATAATAAATGTAGCCAATGTCCTCAAAAAGAGAGATTGGGCAGTAAATACTTGAATTCTGATCCTGTACTTTTAACTGGCTACTGTGCATTTACTTGCAGTGCTTCTCAGGCTTTTTTCTTCCATATAGCAACCTTCCCTTTACTCAATCATTTGGAAAATGAAGGTGAAAAATGCTACAAATTCTCCAAAGAACTGCCTGTGGAGAGATGCTAGAGTAACTTGTGCATGCTGACTGGGGCTAATGTGGTATTGAGAACAGAGGTGAGGAGGAAACTAAGATGGTGTAGACAGGTTAGCAAAAGTAAAATCCTTTGGGGAAATTTGAGGTGCTACCAGATAATGCTGCATATGGAATTTCATAAGATTCTGTGCTTGTTATATATGTGGACACACATATATTTGAGGGGAAATTGAGTAAAATTTGAAACAACTTTAAGCTGGGTAATTTTAATGCAGATCATCTCTGAACCTGGGCTCCTTGGATCATGGTTTTCTAAGCTTTATATTGATTGTACACAGTTATTTGTGTTTACTGGGTTTTATTCTTTAAATATTTAATTGCATGAAAATATTAACTAAGCCGTGTCTCTCATGAGGTTACAAGGTATAATGTGTGATGAACAGAACTGAACAACAGAACACATTGTGACTTTTGCAGACCACAGGCATTTAGCCTTCATAGATCATGTTCTGCATTAAAAAATACTGAAAGTTACATTTATGATTGTCATGGTATTTAAAAAAATTATAATCAAAAATTATAATCACTATATGATAATAACCCATGGGTTATTATCACTATATTATCATATAGTGATGTTTATTATGTTCATTTTTTCTGCTGATTTTAGAAGAAATAAAATTAAAACATTTTTGGAGACATTAAATAGTTGTAGGTCTTGTGCCTAATGGAGATAAATCAACCTTGTTAAACACAACAGATATTTTTGATGTTTTTTCATATGATTTTCAACATGTTTCTTTTCATATTTTTGTGTTCCTATCCCTGAATTCCATGATAAAAAAAAATAGAGGATCATCTAGGCTTGAAAACACACTGATTATTAATTGTGAGAGTCAAGTTAAACCCACCTGTGTTGGACTTTGCTACCCTCTGGTTTCCACTTTACCAAGTCCAATTCTCTTTCTTGGTAATAAATATTTTAAATATTTCTTCATCAGCTTAGCACTCCCCTGCCCATTCTTCACCTATTTTTTCTACTCTCTATCACACAATACTTAAGTCATCTCTGTTATCATCAACTTCATCATGAAGGCATGCAAAGTACACACTTCAATTTATACCAATTTATTTACCCCTTAAAATAAAATCTATCACATCAGCATTATTTTTGTATCTTCAAGAGAATAAGCAACTAACACCCAGAGATGCAGAATAACTTGGCCCACTTGGCTCAGGTAGCAAGTAGTAGACTCTTCGTGATATATGAAGAAAGCCTCTCCAGCTTGACTAACCCTCTGGTTAGTCTTAACAAGTCTTCTCTCAAGTATTGATAACTTACAGTGAACGATGTCAGATTTGTGATCTCCAAAGAAGATTTAGCTTCGGGACCAGGGACCAGGGACCAGACTTGATCACTCAAGAGCTTTGCGTAGCAAAGTTTTATTAAAGTATAAAAAGGGACAGAGAAAGCTTCTGACATAGACATCAGAAGGGGGATGGAGAGTGCCCCCCTCGTGAGTGTTAGCAAGGGAACTATACACTTTTTAATTAGTTATTACAATTAATCAAAGGAATGTCTCAAGTTTGTGAAAATTTTATCAGACCCACTCCCACAATTTACATTTTAGAATAACAGGATTAGAATTTAACAATAGAAAGATCCTAACAGACCCAGTCCCATAATATACATTCTAAAATATCAGGATTAGTCAGAAGGTTTTTAGAAAGGAGAAACTGTCTTCAAGCAGGATACACTGTTGTTATATAATCCTTAGTACAGAGTTTAAACTGAGTTGTTTGTTGTGTAATCATCAGTTCCAGGCTTAAAGAAAAAAAAAAACGCTTTATTTGACTAAGACTATGGCCACCTCATGCGAAGAGTTGACTCACTGGAAAAGACTTTGATGCTGGGAGGGATTGGGGCAGGAGAAGAAGGGGATGACAAAGGATGAGATGGCTGGATGGCATCACTGACTCGATGGACGGGAGTCTGAGTGAACTCCGGGAGTTGGTGATGGACAGGGAGGCCTGGCGTGCTGCGATTCATGGGGTCTCAAAGAGTCGGACACGACTGAGCGACTGAACTGAACAGAAGGAATGTAGTGGAGAAGGCAATGGCACCCCACTCCAGTACTCTTGCCTGGAAAATCCCATGGAGCCTGGTAGGCTGCAGTCCATGGGGTCGCTAAGAGTCAGACACGACTGAGCGACTTGACTTTCACTTTTCACTTTCATGCATTGGAGAAGGAAATGGCAACCCACTCCAGTATTCTTGCCTAGAGAATCCCAGGGATGGGGGAGCCTGGTGGGCTGCTGTCTATGGGGTCGCACAGAGTTGGACACGACTAAAGTGACTTAGCAGTAGCAGCAGCAAGGAATGTGGGGTGGGGGGAAAGTTTGTCCTTTCCTCCTTTGAGAGGCCCAGACCCCTTTCTCCTCCTTGGGTACTCCAGGGACTTCTTATCAACCTGCCTGGGAATTGACTGTCTCAGTATTAGGATAATACAGTCTGTGTACCACATGTTTTAGCATTTTGTCATATGCTTTTATTTTATTCTCTATTTATTGATGGATGCATTTCTTGTCTCTTCAACAAGAATATCAACATCCTGAAGGCAGATTGATCTTCCATGGCCAAAGCACTATGTACAGTAAAAAATACATGGTGTGTATTTCCATGTATAATATAAAATAATTTTGTTGAAGAAAATATGTCACTATAGGTGGAACAATAGAAAAAACTTATGAACATTGCAAGAAAGTACTACAATATCAATAATAATGTTTTATTTTCACCTTTTAAAATGCTTGACCATTTTCTTGGAGTTTCAGCTCAGTTTCATGGCCTTGCGTATTCCTAGTCTGCAGTAAATCCATTGTCTTTTCTTGTGTTCTGAGATCTGAAAGAAAATGATTTTAAATTTGAAAAGGAGCTTATATTTTGAAGATACTTTCAGTTTTAACTGAGTGTATGTTTTCTTTTAAGATCAGTCCAGCCTTTTCCCCTCATAAGCAATGTCTCAAGCAGAAAAACTTAAAAATGAAAGTATATTTTTTTAATGTCAGCACATGATTTAAGAAAGTTGTGAATACCACCAATCACCATCTCCTTCACCATCAACAGAATTATTCACATATTATTCATGCATGCTTGGATTGATCCATTTAATCCCTGAAGTATATGAATGTCCTTACTCTCTCATTGTGCTCAGGAATAAATTTTGTGGGCAATATCTTCATAGTACTTTTAATAGTAAAACTGTATGGCAGGACAATTGATCCAAGATTCTCTTACCATCAAACTTTATTTTATTTTATTTTTCATTGCTCATAAAAAGAAAAATAACTGTATCTTTAGGTGTCTATGGTATGACAATCTTTAAGTAGCCTCTCAGTTTTACTTTCATCATATAATTTATAAACCTAATATATATATTCAATTTGTCTAATCCTGCAGTAGTTTTGTAAGAAATTGTACACTATATTTACTTGGTGTTTAAAACTGCAGTCCTTTCCATATAATCTGAATGTTTCTGAAAAGAAAAATGGAGGAATTCAGGAGTTTTATTTTTACTGACTTAATTATTTAAGGCTTTCAATTTACGAAACAAGAGTGATTGTCATCAGTTAAATACTTTCTGTTCTTTGAAAGACCTATACATAAAAGTATTTAATAGTGTTGGTTCAAATTTGAATTCTGTATAGACACAGCAAGTTAATTAAATTCACTGGCTTATTTTCACAGCTTATAAAATTGGCAGAGCAATGTTACCTGCTTCCTGACAGTGTCAGATAATTAAAGTGTTTGTGGAGAGTCAGTCCTCAATAACTGGAAACTATTATTATTTGGAAATAATTCTGAGTTAGTTTTAATAAAGACCACTAAAAATTAGTATTTTTATTACTTACTGTATTTCCTCAAGGGATTAGAAAGTTTTTATTTACTTTCGTTAAAATGGAGATGAAATATGCTAGAAACATTTCATGCTACTAAATGTGAGAGGGACATGTGTATATGTCAAACTCATTTGTTTTCACTCTTACATAGGGACTGTTTTAAGATGATAGAAAATGAATAGTACTCCCTAGAGGAAGATGATCTAAAGGCATTGAGGACAGTACACTTTCCAGCAGAGAGAAACATGGAGAAAAATGTAGACCTCTGAAACTATTATGTATTTTCCCATACTCCAAAAAGCCACACCATCATTGTACAGCAATTTTTCTTCAATTAAAAGGTAAATTTAAAAAAAAACAAACCCACAAGACTGTGGGTTACTAGACTGTGTCTTCACGATTTATGATGTAATTATCCTTCAGATTTTTAGGTCATATTCCCTACGACAAACAAGGAGTTGAAAAGTAATCATTCTCACAGTATGTAAATGTGGCTCAAAAATGAACTACAAAAACAAATGCTGGAAAAAACATACTTGCACTTTGGGTTTATTTCCAGCATAGGTAAAATACACTCAAGCATCATCTTTATTTAACAACAACAAAAAAAAGAGATGTGGATATTCTGAGATTTTTTAATCTTCTTTCAATGTTTTAGAGCATACCTTTTTTTTAAATTGTGCTATTCAGTGCTCTACAAACAAGTGTCAAGTGTCATCTTTAACACCTAAGAAATGGAAACTGTCTGGGATGGGGAGAATGGGATGAGTTAGGAATTAACTCAGACTTGAATTTAAGGAAAGATCCACTGTGTATGTGACCTTGAATAATTTATGTAACTGCTCTCAGTCTCAGTTTTCTCATTTGCAGAATGGAAGTTTTTTGTAAGAATGAGAGATAATATGCGCAAAGTACTTAGTGCTATTCCAGCATGAAGTCCATAAATGATGAAAAACATTGTTTTAATTTTCACTATTATTATTATGTTGGATGGCATCACCAACTCAATGGACATGAGTTTGAGTAGACTCCGGGAGTTGGTGATGGACAGGGAGGCCTGGCATGCTGCAGTCCATGGGGTCGCAAAGAGTTGGACATGACTGAGCAACTGAACTGAACTGACTATTGTCATCAAGCTATTAACCTTTCAGAATATCAGAATCCAAGACCTTAAAGACTTTTTGACAACTAAGAAGATGCTTTCCTTTCACTTCCTCTCTTATAGTCTAAAGTCATTTAGTCCTTGATTAAACATCGCTGCCTTCTTTGATACCCATGCAGTTAATCTAGAGTAAATGCCTATAGAGAGCCCTCATGCAAATGTCTTGACTATTCAGATTATCAAAACAGTTTACTTGTTGAGAATGTTTTTATTGAAGAATGAAATCCAAATTCTTTGAGACAATTGAAAGAAGCAAACACAAACCTAATTTTTTTTTTTAGGATGGTATATTTTTCAGGATGGTACATATATGGTATAAATGTAAATGCTGTATTTCTATGACTGTGTTACTACATGTTTTTAGGCCAATGGTTATCAATTCTGGGGAATCTTTTAGAAGATAGACAGATCAATCCTACCTTAAATGTGTGAAAATGATTATTATAAAAGAGGTTGTAAAATCCAACTTGGGAATCATCAAAGATTGAGGAATGTCATTCCACTGCCTCTAGCATTTGTTGTGTTGTATTTTGAAACATTAATAATGAAAATATGTGCTTTCAGTAATATTCTTTCCATAGTCTTCATTAACTTTGCATATTCTTTGTGTCATATAGTAAGTAACCAAATTAATTTTATCATTACTTTTTTGGTATTGAGAAATGAATATGTGGTGCAGAGTCCAATAGATCATTGGACAAATGTTGGTTCTTTCACTTACTGTTACCTAAGTGCTTCGGGCCTCACTATCCTCAGCTTCAAAATGAAGGTTAAAAATACCTGCCTCGTATCACTGAAATGAATAGTAAAGAAAATAAGTATATTAAAATGAATATTTGGACTTTTAAAAAGCATAACTCTATTGCTTTTCCTCAGAAGGACATGACTGTACCTCCTCTTTTGCATGCTCTTAATTTACTCTTACTGTCACAACATAATTACCCATAACTCCTTCTTTTACTCTTAACACATCCTAGGTTGTAAGATATATACTATAGTAATCCTAACAATGAGAGTCATGAGCATCCCCAGACAGCTTCCACTAATTTCAGCTCAGGTATATCCACATAGGGAAACACTAGGGAATTATTTTCCTAAACCTATCAAGTCAGATGTGTCTACAGTGAAAAAGATATGAGATGATGTCTTCCATTTGGTAAGCATGTTGTCTGAGCATGAATCCAACACAGAAGTGGGCAAGACTGGGAAAGAGAGTGAGAAAGATTGAGTTCTGAAGACATTGAGTGATCCCTAAATCTATAATAGTTGTGTATGAAACTAGCACTATTCCAGGATTTACAAGTCAATAAAAATATATCTTTGCTTGTTTCAAGTATAATTTCTACCACTTTCTAATGTTTCTATTAATGTAGGGTTTTTGTCAAAATCTTCCATAGAAGCGGCTATTCCTATAGTTGTTTAGTTGCTTAAGTCATGTCTGATTCTTTTGCAACCCCATGGAACATAGTCCCACCAGACTTCTCAGTCTATTGGATTTCCCAGGCAAGAGCACCTGGAGTGTGTTGCCATTTCCTTCTCCAGAATATCTTCCCAACCCAGGGAATGTAACTGTGTCTCCTGCATTGGCAGGTGGACCCTTTACCACTGAGCCACTTATAGAGATATGTGCAAAAAGGGCAAGGCTGTACAGGTTGTCTACAGACCTTCCTTTTTACTGATCTTCAAGTATTTCTTTTGTCTGTTCACTGTCCATGCCACAGTTTGCTAACTATTTTGAGTGTCAGCCAAACTGAAATGCAAGTTTTCTATTATTATACTTATTGCTACCTCCTCTGGATGTTGAAAAAGTAAAAAAAAAAAAAAAAATACAAATTGCATTATGTAATAGAAATATTTGGGAACTCTATTGAGAATGATTGTCTGATTTGAATTGGTGGAATAACCTCTGAGTATAGTAAGATCAATTGTGGACTCTTTTAGCTAGAGTCTTTAAAAGAAAACAAACAACTAAGAAAAAAACACCAATACAGTATACTAACGCATATATATGGAATTTAGAAAGATGGTAACAATAACCCTGTAAGCGAGACAGCAAAAGAGACACAGATGTATAGAACAGTCTTTTGGACTCTGTGGTAGAGGGAAGGGTGGGATGATTTGGGAGAATGGCATTGAAACATGTATAATATCATATAAGAAACAAATTACCAGTCTAGGTTCGATGCAGGGTGCAGGATACTTGGGACTGGTGCACTGGCATGACCCAGAGGGATGTTGTGGGGGGGGAGGTGGGAAGGGGGTTCGGGATTGGGAACACGTGTACATCCATGGTGGATTCATGTTGATGTATGGCAAAACCAATGCAATATTGTAAAGTAAATAATAATAATAAATAATTTTTTTAAAAAGCAAAAAAGAAAAACAAAAAAACACCAAAAGCTCATGTTTAACCTACGTTAGCTAGTCTAAGTGTTTTTCTGCCTAAAGGTGAGAGAATAGGCAAGATGAGAGGCCTCCTCTCAGCTTAAAACTTCCAAGATTCTAAACTACTGAGGAGCCTTTGAATTTAAAAAGGGCCACTCTGATAGATTGAGTTGTTTTGCCAGGAGTGTGTAAAATTAGGTTTAGCACCTGCTTTACGGTGATAATTGGTCATGTCAACAATTATGCAACTTTATGAACCATTATTTTAATTAACCTGAAATATACCATTTTTCCCTTAAAGGCTGTGGCACCTTGTGAAGAGCTGCTCTTGGTTACCTCGAGAGTATGAGATTAACAGTGGCTAGAGGTTGAGGTAGGGTTATGTTGCGAAACATCTTTATGTGGTCAAATGTTAACTTGCAAAAAAGGCATGTACTTATGTAATTAAAATAATGAAGCAGGATAGAAATTTTTAAATTAAAATCTAGGCATAGATCACCATCCTATCTGACATACATCCAGTATGTCAGATAGGTACATTAAATATTTGATGCATAAATATGTCAGTGGTGGACATTTTATGAATGAACTTTTCTGGTAAATTCAATATACTTTTCATTTATAAGGAGTATGATTATAGAAGCAACACTATGGGCAAAAAATTGCTAAATATATATCTCAAGATACTTGTCCCTTTAAAACATAAAATATAAAAATTTAAATGCTTAACACTGTAAATGTGACTGCCATATGCTATGTGACCAAATCACATTTTGCATGAAATACAACTTATGAATGTCTAAAGTGCATTTCAATTAGTCTAAAAGTTTGGCAAAGAAAACATAAAATGGCTCAAATGTATTGAATTTTTTAAAATAAGTACATGGAAGCAATACATTTCCTACAATGAAATTTGAAAATCAGAATCTAATGAAATTTAAAAAACTGGGTCAGAAATAAAAGGACATAATATATGAGGGTAATTATAAAATATAGAAATTTCGACATTTCTTTTTTATTGTTGCTCTTCTATTTAAACTTGCTCTTCTATTTAATCAATAAATTGTTTAATTTCATTTAAGGGCGTATCTATTTTTTCTTTGAAATGAGAAGATTATTGACTTAGGTAAAATGTCAACAATTTGATTTATTATTTAAAATTGAAGTTTTATGATTCCAGTTGTCAAAATGAAATATGATTGGTGTGTAGGTTCCTTCAAGAGAAGTTCTTCTATTTTCATTGTCACTATTAGCTCTATGATAAGTTCAGCTAAAACAGCCAGTTGTTTCTTTTGACATTTAGTAATATAAATATCATATATATGTATTTGTTGGCTTGTGTGTGTGTGTGTGTATACATATATATATATGTATATATAATCAATCTGTAAATTAAGATAGCCCTATAGCAGTGATGCAAAACAATTGAACATGACTTAGCAACTAAATGACAACAACAGCAGTGTCATATTGCCTTTGGACTGTGAAAGAAAAGAAAGATTAAATGTATAGAGTCACTGAATCAGAGTACTTAATACTTTGTTAAAACTGAGGTGTAGTTGATTAACAATAGTATGTTAATTTCTGGTGTGCAGTATAGTAATTCACAATTTAGAGGTTATACTCCATTTATAGTTGCTATAAAATATTGGCTGTATTCTCTGTTGTATAATCTATTCTTGTTACTCATTTATTTTATACATAGTAGTTTATACCTCTTAATCCCTTGCCCCATTTTTCCTGTCCACCCCTTTCTTCACCACTCTAGTTTTTTCTTTATATTTTTGAGTCTTTCTCTTTTGTTATATTCATTCAGTTCAGTTCAGTTCAGTCACTCAGTCATGTCCGACTCTTTGCGACCCCATGAATCGCAGCACGCCAGGCCTCCCTGTCCATCACCATCTCCCGGAGTCCACTCAGACTCATGTCCATCGAGTCCGTGATGCCATCCAGCCATCTCATCCTTGGTGGTCCCCTTCTCCTCCTGCCCCCAAGCCCCCCCAGCATCAGAGTCTTTTCCAATGAGTCAACTCTTCACATGAGGTGGCCAAAGTACTGGAGTTTCAGCTTTAGCATCATTCTTTCCAAAGAAATCCCAGGGCTGATCTCCTTCAGAATGGACTGGTTGGATCTCCTTGCAGTCCAAGGGACTCTCAAGAGTCTTCTCCAACACCACAGTTCAAAAGCATCAATTCTTCAGTGCTCAGCCTTCTTCACAGTCCAACTCTCACATCCATACATGACCACAGGAAAAACCATAGCCTTGACTAGATGGACCTTAGTCGGCAAAGTAATGTCTCTACTTTTGAAAATGCTATCTAGGTTGGACATAACTTCTCTTCCAAGGAGTAAGTGTCTTTTAATTTCATGGCTGCAGTCACCATCTGCAGTGATTTTGGAGCCAAAAAAATAAAGTCTGGCACTGTTACATTCATTAGTTTGTTGTATTATTTATATTCCACATATAAGTGATAACATACATATTTGTCTTTCTCAGTCTGAATTATTTCATTTAGCCTGATACCCTCTAGAATCTGCTTGCAATGTGGGAGACCTGGGTTCAATCCCTGGGTTGGGAAGATACCCCGGAGAAGGGGATAGCTACCCACTCCAGTATTCTGTCCTGGAGAATCCCATGGACTATATAGTCCATCGTGTAGCAAAGAGTTGGACACGACTGAGTAACTTTCACTAGATACCCTCTAAGTCTATCCATGCTGTTGCAAGTAGTAAAATCATTTCTTTTATGACTAAGTAATATTCCATGTATGTGTGTGTGTGTGTGTGACACACACAGATATATGTCAGATTTTCTCCATTCTTGCATCTGTTGATGGGCACTTAGGTTATTTCCATATGCTGCTGTGAATATTGGGGTGCATGTATCTTTTTGAATTAGTGTTTTCAGTTTTTTGGACATATACCCAGGAGTGGAATTGCTGGGCTTTTCTCTGTATCCTAGTCAACATTTGTTATTTGTGTTCTTTTTGATGATAGTCATTCTGACTGGTGTTAAGTGATATCTCATTGTGGTTTTAATTGGTATTTCTCTAATGATTAATGGTTTTTAACATTGTTTCATGTGCTTATTTTCCATCTTATACCTTCTTTGGAAAAATGTTTATTCAGATCTTCTTCCCAATTTTTAATCAGGTTGTTGGTTTTGTACATGTTGAGTTATAACAGCTATTTATATATTTTGGATACTAACCTATATATATATTAATATCAGTCATATTATTTGCAAATATTTTCTCCCATTCAAGTACTTGATACTTTAAATATCATAGATGTGTCAGTCTACTTGCTAGATCCTAAGACCTACATAGTTACAACTTGATAGTTCCCATTGAAATAGATAACTCCACCCATCAGAATTCTGGTCTATAAGCCATTTGTAAGAAAAAAAAAATTAAATACTACAATCCAAGTTCTAATCCTACCAATCATTTATGACAGAAGGATAAACCTCTCCACACTTGCTCTGTGGAAGAAAAGCTATGACTAACCTAGACAGCATATTAAAAAGCAGAGACATTACTTTACCAACAAAGGTCCATCTGGTTAAAGCTATGGTTTTTCCAGTAGTCATGTATGGATGTTAGAGTTGGACCATAAAGAAAGCTGAGCACTGAAGAATTGATGCTTTTGAACTGTGGTGTTGGAGAAACTCTTGAGAGTCTTCGACTGCAAAGAGATGCAAGCAGTCAACCCTAACAGAGTTAGTTAGTTAAGTCGCTCAGTCGTGTCCAACTCTTTGCGACCCCATGGACTGTAGCCCACCAGGCTCCTCCGTCCATGGGATTCTCCAGGCAAGAATACTGGAGTGGGTTGCCATTTCCTTCTCCAGGGGATCTTCCCAGCCCAGGGATTGAACCCAGGTCTCCTGTGTTAGAGGCAGACGCTTTAACCTCTGAGCCACCAGGGAAGCCCCAACCTAACAGAAATCAGTCCTAATATTCATTGGAAAGACTGATGCTGAAGCTGAAACTCCAATACTTTGGCCACCTGATGGAAAGGACTGACTCATTTGAGAAAAGACCCTGATACTGGGAAAGATTGAAGGCAGGAGAAGGGGACGACAGAAGATGAGATGGTTGGATGGCATCACTGAAACGATGGACATGAGTTTGAGTAAGCTCTGGGAGTTGCTGATGGACAGGGAAGCCTAGTGTGCTACAGTCCATGGAGTCACAAAGAGTCAGACATGACTGAGCAATTGAACTGACTGACTGACACTAAATCTATACAGTTTGATTTTACCTAATTTTAAGTCTCCCATCAAACCACTATTTGGTTATGTGAGACAGCATAGCACTTTCACGTTGATTCTAGTCCCTCTACACTAATGATGAATGAGACTTTCAAATCCTATCTCCTGAGTTCCAATGCAACCCATGTAGCAATTTATTAAGATAGGGAAGAATGTAATCATATCCCAGTTGTCCTTTATTTGAATTGAAAATTTGGGCTCATACAGTTTCATTCCTGTCAAAATGAAGCCAAATGTTTGGAGAAGACATCAGTTGTCTTCATTTTAAAATATGTATTCCCTTTTCCACTAATGAATACTGTTTGAAAACACTTTCCTTTCCACTGTATCAGGTCACTTTTTGCTGTACCTGTAAGATCTAGTAGTAAAGGATGCATAAAACACTGAAATAATAATCATGGTGAAAGATACTGGTTGCTGAAAACTCCTATTTGCTGCAGATTGGATTTTATATTTGGCTGGTCAATGTGATTCTCAAAGTGGGAATAAACTAACATATGAAATTTGATAGACTTTCCAAAGTTACGGTGATCAACTTAAGAGCAGGAAAACATGACCAACATGGAAACTTTTATGAATGCAAGTAAGAAAACATATTAATAAATGTGTCTCTTGCTATGTTAGACTTCAGGCATATCATGCAAAAAAGTTCATTTTTAACACTGAGAAATATATATTCACAAGGATCTGAGTATTAGACAAAATTTGATACCTTTGTTTCTGTACTTCAACAACTTAAAATTGAAAGGATAGAAAAATGTAAAATTATATATTAAAAAATAAATAGTAAGAGGATTAATCACAATCTTTCACTAGTTTTCCTTTTACTATACTTCGATTGTAAATTGGTGATCTTCTCTTAGAAATGAGAGGGAGTAGATGATAGGAAACAGACCTTTAGCACCATTACTACACACGCTGGGATTTTTCTTTTCTTGGTCTCTTTTGCCTGCCTGCCCCACTGCAACACATACACTCACTCACTCACTCTTCCCATCCACCCTCTCATCTAAGGGAAACTGGAAGATACATCACAGAGTAAAGCAAAGTCTGGATTTGTAAACACAACCTTTTGCTGTTTTATTGTGTGATCATGGCTGTTGCTTGTCTAATTTTATACTTCAGCGATTTGGTGATGCCTCCCTACCTGCTTCTTTCTTAAAGCAAATATCCAAAGGAATGTTGTTCTAATCCTTCAGCGTAATCAACCCACAATTGGGACAGCAAGGCAGACAGCTGAATTAATAGCAGTACCTGTGTGTCAATCTGAAGGGGCCACGAGGACTACTGTTCACATTTAATCTCTTAGAAATAGGTGCCAGAAATGATCTTTTATCTTTCAGTAGTCTGTCCCTTAAAGCATAGTGTCTGAAAATCATATTTGAATCTCTTAAACTGCACAAAGAATAACAAAGAAAATGGATACAACCACTCTTTCCTCTTTGCTGGACAACTGACAGGAGCTATTAGTAAAGGGCATGGAGGCAGGAGAAGGTGTCTCTTAGTATTTAGAATTCATCGATTCCAGGAAAGTGGCAACATTTCCATCTGCGTTTGCCATCTGCTGTGTTACTTGCTAGACACCCAATGTGTAGGTACTGTTGCTGTTCCTATTAGATTTTTAGGGTCACCAGCCTATTTGTTTTGCAGAAGCTAAAAGAATACATCATGTAGGGAAATCAGAAGGGAAGAGGATAAGAAAGGGCTTTGAACATAAGGGAAAAGGATTTCTACAATAAACAACTAGCAGAAAGTACCCTGAAAGAGGTGCTGCCTAGTTTTATTGTTGGGTTGTTTTTGTTTTGCTTCTACATTGTTTAAATTAACAATTTGGGGAGAGGATTCTGACTTTATCTGCATTCTTCAATCGAAAATAACTTCAAAGTCTTGCTAGAAGCTTTAAATACATAATTTTATGATGAGCTCTGGTGAACTATTTATTGCCTTCTGCAAAATCTTTTAGTTACAAATACATGAATATGAATATCCAAGACTATGACAAATGAGGACTATTATTTCACATTTCAAATGGATATAAGTTCCTTTCTTAGCTGCATAATTCACTGGCAGAAATGACTACAATTCTTGAGCTCTACTTCTAAACTCTTTTTTCTCTTATAAATTCCAAAAGACGCCTGAAGGTAGAATTATAATATAGAAGCTATTTTGAAGTTCTTCATAGTTCTAAGATGGAGCATCCACTCACTCATTCTTTTTAATTCAGATATTTATTGAGAGGCTACTATTTACAGATCATGATTCCCAAATATTGAAGACATGATAGTAAACAAAATATGGACATTATATTTCAAAGGGACAAATAATAGAAAAGTAAGCACGTTAATAAATTGTGATAAGTACTATGATGAATCAAAACCAGGTAATTTTATTAAAAAGTATTCCGTGAAGGAGGAATAAAGTGAAGGTCTTTATTTAAATATGATGGTCAAAGAGGCTGAGGAAATATGTAAATTGAGATTTGAAGAATAAGAGGTCACCCATGAAAAGAACCAAGAGAGAGTCATGTATCAATAGAAAAGTCCTAGGCTCCTGGCTAAGTCTTTGTTGGAGTGACATTAGTTAACTAGAGTCTTGGATTATTTGTGAACTATGGGCTTCCCTGGTGGCTCAGAGGTTAAAGTGTCTGCCTCCAATGAGGGAGACCTGGGTTCAATCCCTGGGTCAGGAAGATTCCCCTGGAGAAGGAAATGGCAACCTGCTCCAGTATTCTGGCCTGGAGAATCCCATGGACGGAAGAGCTTGGTGGGCTACAGTTCACGGGGTCGCAAAGAGTCAGACACGACTGAGAGACTTCACCTTACCTTATGGTGAACTATGTTCCCACAAAAGATCATAAGGGAAAGTGACATTGAGCTGTTTACCCATAGGTTCTGGAAGGAGGCATACAGCATGTCTGGAAGAGCCACACAGAGCAACAGGACCTGGGACACACATTTATTAAGATCCTTGGGTGGAGTACCTAGGTGTTACCCAGATTAGGTCTGATTGGTCCATTCAAACTAAAAGGAAAATTGTTTGGTAAGCTTAAATGAGGTTCCCAGTGCTTTGGAGGGAATGATCTTGAGAGGCTGATCTTTAGGAAGAGCTGGAGGTCTAGCCTGCATGGTGACAGATCCAACATAATTTTTTTTTTTTTTTAAATAAGGCCTGAGCTTCTATCTTGGAATTTTGTATGAATATATACTTATGTAGAAATCTGACCTATTTGTGCCAGGGTTGTTATGTACAGTGGGTTGGGGCTTGTGGATAAGATGTAAAGAGAAAACTTGGGGTATAAAAGAGGTGCCTGTGGTGGTGAGGACAATGAGGGCAATAAGGTCTGTCATGGATGCATCATGTGGAAAGCAAAAGCTGTCATCTAGAACACTGAGCCATGAACACAGCATCAGGAGGCCCCTAACCTGAGGATCTAAGCTGGTCTCATTAGGGGTGTTGCAGAAAATGCCTTATTGTGGCTACTGTGGTTGAGAATACATAATATGGCTTGCCAGAACATGAAATAGCTAATGTAGCTCAGCAGTTGGCAGGGGATTTAAGATTCTGCAAACATTTCAGTTGAGGCAAGCTTCATAAGGCCAGCAGCAGCTACTTCAGACCAATAGAATTTGAGGGTTCATCAGCTGAAGGTAGTTTTGCCACTTGGTCTCTGAGTTGCCAGTCACCACAGTCGTTCATTTTCCCTCTGGAGGACAGGTGATAAGGTGTGGGCAGAATCCCAGAGTCCAGTGAAGTTGGGGCACATTAACTACCTTGTAACTGTTGATTGAAAAAATACAACCCAAAGGTTAAAGTTATATTTGGCAGACATTCTTAGGACTTTAAGCCCAGAGATAGCATCTCAGATAATGAAACACTCTCCCAAAGAGGAAGAATAAAGCCAAAATATATAGGAGTTGATTGCGCCAAAACCAGGTTGTTGGAACATCAAAAAATTGGTATTAATAAAAGGAAGCCAGATATCTCAAGTTAAGAAATCAAGTGTTTTTCCCTCTGTGGGAAGATCTAAGAGTGTGGACTCACTGAAAAGTATTCCTTTGATATGCACTTCAGCTATCTGGGGCCAGCATCCTGCATTTCCTTATCTTGAGTTTCCTCCGGGTACACCTTTGGGGGTGATCACAGCAGTTGGCATCCTGTTTCTACCCTGAGTTTCCTCAGAGCTACACATCCTGGTGGCTATAATGTCATGGCCTGATGGCTGCAGCATCCTTTGTTTACAGGCAATACTTTAGTTCTCATCATTCTCTTTGTTTGTAGCCTCACATCTGAGATGCGGTTATCCCCAACAGTGTTCTTTGGGGCTACAGAGACATTGTCTGATGCGTTGTACTTAGAAGTGACTAAGGCCTGTCAAGGAGGAGGGTGGTCTTTGCCAGTGGAGATGCATGAAGCGCATTAGTGGTTGGCTGCTGTTAAATTTTAAGTGTATATGCTAAAGGCCTGGCTGAGGATGGACTGATAGTAGTCTGGTCTCTACTACTAGTTGAGCAGGTCTCTGTGAGCTCCCTCAGATCATCGCAGGTGCATCATGCCTGTGATCTAGCTTTGTGGGGACTTCATTAACAATGTGTACACCTTTGGGCACAGTGATGTCCTAAATGTAGGATGTTTCATGGATGGCAGCTTTATAATCCGGACATCACTTTGTTAATATTATAGTAAGATCATTAGAATTCAAACCTGCCAGCTAGATGGGTCTGATTTGGTTACATGGGGAGAGCCATTCTGACTAAAATAAAATCTGAGGCATGGTATAAGGAGAGAGTGGCTGGTTTAGACATGGCTTCTATTGTCACTGTCAAATACAGAGGAATGTGAGCTCTGGGTCAGAATCCACACCTCACAGCACACTGGCTGAAGCCCTTTTAACAGGGCCAGCCAGCACCTGGCACTCAGCCACCCTGTGATACATTGGAACACCTGTCTGATTTTTCTTCAGCTTCTCTCCTGCGACAGGGCTGGGCTTGAGTGTTCAACTGGCAACCCTATTATCCAGGCTGTACACAATAAGAGCAATAGCCACAACAAGGAACTTATTTGCATTTAACTAGCTTACGTGCTACCCACTCCAGTGCTCTTGCCTGGAGAATCCCAGGGACGGGGGAGCCTGGTGGGCTTCTGTCAATGGGGTCGCACCGAGTCAGACACGGCTGAAGTGACTTAGCAGCAGCAGCTTACCTGCTGGAGTTAGAGCCAGAGGATTGCTAATACTTTGGGGCAGTAGGTCATTTACCTTTTGCCTAAGGTGGGAATAGGCTTTCTTGGTTCGCATTGCCTGATAGTGACCGCTGAGATTCCAGGATGCCTTTGCCAATTTCCTTTCCTAATGTGACTGACATTCAATAGATAGTGGACCTCTTGCCCTCTTTTTGAGATCTATACAGCTCTGCTTGTAGATCCTGGAGCTAAAATGTGGATCTCTTGCAACATTTTCTATATACTTGGTTTAATCAGCTTTTATAACCTGAACCAGTGACCTTAGCCTCATGGCTGTAATTGGGCCATTGTTGGGGACAGTAAAATCTGTCTGTTGAAGATCTTCAAGCAATTTGGTGGCAGCTCATCCCATTGGGCTCTCTGTTTTAAGAGGGTCATATTGTATACTCCTATTTACTATACTATTTAGCATCCTTAGTGTTTAATACGGAGAAGGCAATAGCAAGCCACTCCAGTACTCTTGCCTAGAAAATCCCATGGATGGAGGAGCCTGGTAGGCTGCAGTCCATGGGGTCGCTAGGAGTCGGTCGCGAGTGAGCAACTTCACTTTCACTTTTCGCTTTCACACAATGGAGAAGGAAATGGCAACCCACTCCAGTGTTCTTGCCTGGAGAATCCCAGGGACGGGGGATCCTGTTGGGCTGCCGTCTATGGGGTCGCACAGAGTCGGACACGACTGAAGCGACTTAGCAGCAGCAGCAGCAGCAGCAGCAGCAGCAGCAGCAGCAGCAGCAGCAGCAGCAGCAGCAGCAGTGTTTAATATCTAACCCTCACCATAGGCTTGGAACCTTGATCTGAGCCAAGAATTCTAACCTAGAGGATAGAACTACTTTCATGAAGCCATGCAGCTGAAATAATAGAAATAATGCTGATGTTTGCAGTTTTGCAGAATATTGAAGGTAGGGGTAAATGGGTATTTTTGTGGATCGAATCCTACCTTTCACAATGCTTTCAGAAGATTCAAATATACCCAAATAGTGAAGAACATTTTTCAGACCAATTCTTCCCACCAATTGTAACCTTATTTTTTCATATTCCTTTATTTCTTTTCTGTTCTGACTTTATTCTCATCCTTAGTTACTTGCTTTGAGAGGGGTTGATTTTTCTACATTAATTTCAGTCATATTTTGTCAATAGAGAATACAATCAACTACTCTAAAGTTAAAGTATCTTACAAATTTGCTTGAAAGTTTTATAATTATCTTTTCCATTACACAATATTTTCCAGTTTTCTTATGCTTTAGGAAATAAAGGTATGTATTCTTCATCATATAAAGTTATTCAAATTTTTACTGAAGCCACATATTACTGAATGATATTTTGCCACGAATCACAGGTAGATGGTTAACTTGAAGGAACTTTATATCCTAAAAATATTTTAAGGTTTAAATGTGTACCAATCTACATTTTTTTTTTTAATTTAGAATAAAGTCTGGCTGAATTCAACAAATACTTTGAAAGCACAAATTGCCTCCTCCAAATATTTAAACATAATGTATAATCATAATATGATGCAATGTTTATTTGTTAGTGACATAGTCTTTTTACTTCAAAATTAATTCATACTTATGATCTAAAAATACATACTCTCTGGAAACACTACAAATAATAGTGGCAGGAATATAATTTACAGTAATAGTAGCCTGCTCTATTCTCCCTGTGAAAAAAATTCTCTGGGGTAGGACAGAGGGGAACATATCCAATTTGTTCCAGTCACAACTTTTTTTCCCTATACTTGTTTAAAAGTAGTTATACTTGTTTAACCCTATACTAGTCACACAACTAGATACGTGTGAAAAGTTTGAATGATTACTTACTAGAATTAAATATACATGTTGTACAAATGATGGTTTACATGAAAACGTCTCTAAAATACACATCACAGTGAAATTTTTATAAGGAAAGTGGGAAAACAACTGAACTACCCAAAGCATTCTCTAGAGCAGGAAGCACATTGTGCCTGAAATGTATGTGTAACTTCATTGATTGTTCTGATGTTCAGAATGTTTAAATTTCTATTCTTTAAATGTGAAGGCTGAGATATATATATAGCATAGAGTTATATTTTCAGTCAATATTACACTGTCACTCCAATTAATTCCAGAATTGAATCAAATAGAAGTTACAGCTGTGCTCAGGAGAACACTTTGATAAAACTTCTTTGAATCCTAGAACTAAGATTAGAAAAACGGATTAACGTGAAGGAATATATTGAATTTATATGGTTTCTTCTGGAGTAAAAGTTTACATATGGCATATAATTTCAAATCTAAATTTTTAGCACTAATCTTAGACATTGATTCACATTTGCAAATCTTACCTTCATAATGAACCCAATGTTATTAAGCTAGGAAGGATAATAGAGTAAATAAACATCAATTGCTTTACTTTCAATCTTCTTTTCCTTTCCTTTGTCCTGCCTCACCTATTATTTCACTCATTCAAGACCTTACTGCTGTCCTCTTTTGGATAGGTTGCCTACAGATCCCAGGAGACCGTTCATTGACTTTGCACAGACTGTTTTACTTTGACACTGGAAATGCCATTTGAAAACTGTTTTTCAAATCTGTCATATATTATCATTCTCATATATATCTCATATATATCCCTTTTCCTTTCTCCTTTCTTTTGGAAATATAATACATTAGTAAAGAGCTTGAGGTCTGGAATAAAACTTCAGAAGTTCAAATTCCAACCCCCAAATTCATCAACTGCATGACTTTAGAAAAGTTACCTAACACTTTTATTCCTCAAACCCTTCATTTATAAAATGGAAACAGGAATTTGAAAAGAGTAGATGAGATAATACAGAACTTTTCACAGGCATAGACCATAATAATCACTTAATAAATGTTAGCTGCTAACCACATATTAAGATTTAGATGTGATAGGGGCCCAATGTAACCAGAGAGAGCATATAAATAATACATTTTTAACTTTACATTCTTTTCCTCTCTTAGTTGAGTTTTAAAATGAATGCATATGAGAGAAGGGAAGCCACAGGTAAAAGGGTTTGAAAGAATAAGACTCACAGTTTTTTGAGAGGCATCAAATTCTAAATCAATTTGTGTGGTGTTTACAATCTATATCTTTTATCCTTAATTATTACCTTGAAGCATTCAGACATTAAAAAGAGTCAACAAAATATATATCTTTTCACAATGGCATTAAGTTTTATACAATTTAAAAAGCAACAAACTTCTTTGGAATCCATGTTCATAATTTTCAGTTGGGTCACTTCACTCCAAGTCCTTTAGTTTGCTATTTCATTGAACTAAAGAGATGATTAATACTGAGTTATGTTTTAAAATGTAGTTACATATGCACTAATGTTGTCATTAAATTATGTTATATACTATGTGCTTGATTTGGAAATAAATTTATTCTTTTTTAACAGTTTAATGGAAATATAATATTTTAGACTTGGATTATTATTTTCTTTAGTATTTTATTATTGGTTGTTGAACTTTGGCAAAATTTACCTATAAAAATAAGAAATATTAATAAAGCATTAAATATCAAGGTAGGTCTTCATCAGAGAGCACTCTTAGGAAGACCTTCAGTTTCAACCACACCTGGCTCACTTGCTTCATGTGGCTCCTCTCCCTGATCTCAAGTAGCATTCATTTCTGCTTCTTTATTCAATTTGAACTTTATGGAAAATTATTTCACAGTAGCATATTATTTTATAATATTTTTAATATTTAGTACAGCAAAATCAATAAGAAATTGTATGTTTTGTTCTGCAGCCATACTCCTTTATCCTTTTGTAGTGAAAATCTAGAGACTCCAAGATTCTCTTCTTTGAGAAAACTCCAATCTTGAAAAGCCTCCTGGGGAGCATGATGAGAGTAAACTCTAGGTTTTTGAAGTAATCCTAGTGAGATAAGGTCATACATCTGTTATTTAACACATTGTTTTGAAAGTATTGTCAGTGTTCTGCAATGTTGATATTATTAGATATGTACCATATTGTATACAAAATACACATGAAATTGTAGGAACTAATAATTATCTCTTATGTCTATGTGTGCAATTTTCATTCACTACATGCCAGTAATATGTTCAGTGCACTGTTTCACAAACTAATGAGACATTTCTTACATGAATTGCAACAGGATCTAATTGCTTCATCTGCCCATTATACAGTTCAAAGTCATCCAGTATAACTGGTAAAAAGAAAGAGTTGCTTAGAATGTCAACTCTAACCACTTCTGCTAGTACCAGATGTTATTGCATTTATGAAAGTAAGTCTTTTAAGGAAAGCAAACATAAATGCTTTATACTTTTATTTTTAAAACTCTAACAAATGAAGAAAAGAGATGAAAAATTCAGTATTTGTTTCTCCTGTGGGAAACTGAATAGATCTCTTTCTAGGGATCATCTTGAAAATTTTCACTTAGGCAATGATTGTTTAGATTCTAAGCAACAAAAACTTTGTTCTACATGCATTTAATAGCCAAAAGTCAGCATGCACAATGTGTGTGTGTGTGTATATATATATATATATATATATATATAATTATTTATATCTGATTCACCCATTTTTTGCCAAACATCTCTCACAGGAACTACTGCTAAATAAATGTTTGTGAAATGTTGAATTTCCAGCACATTTATGTTACAAAATAGCTGCTCAGACATACACAGTTAACAATAAACTATATGTAACCTACATAGTAGAACTATGTAAACACTGTAATGTATCTGGTTTTGGTGTATAGAAAATTTCAATGGCCACTTAAAATGTCTTGTAGTACTAAAAAGCTTATCATGAGCATTCTTACTGAACTAATGGGAACACTTCAATTTCTGATTAGCAGTGGGGAATTCAGTGTAATTGTACTAGAGTTTAATTATGAATTTTTATTCAAGACGTATTAACTCAGTCTTTACATATCACTGGAGTGCCCTGGGAATCGTGAAAGCCACAACTACATTATAACAGGATACTACTATGGCATACTGGAGCTAACTCATACTGGACTATATCATGAGTTGCTAGCGTCTCTTTCCACTCCTATGTTCAGTGATCTTACATTTTTAGTTTGAAAATGGCCACATTGACAGTATTTCCTTATGGAAATGGGCAAATGCTACAAATCAGCTCATTTTTCCTGGCAATCAAGCTGTCAAACATTTGCCAGCTCATAACCAGAAATGTTAAACAATCTAAGGATGCCCAATTTTGTTTATGATCTTAAAAATGGATACTTTTGTCTTTCATATTTTGCATAATACACATGGTTGTATATATGTTTTATTTCTGTAAGAATTTTTATGATTTTTTTTTCCCAGAAAACATGGGTAATAAAACACATAAAGTGAATGAAACTTTAAAACAAGGATGACGTAGAATTAAGACAGACATAGAGAAAAGAGTATGAGAAAGACACATTTTTAGCAAAGAATCTCATGGAGAATAATACACTGACAAATGTAGCAATGACAAATTAAAGACTAGTACGGTGCTCACAATCTTTTCTTATAAAAACTCTTTTTAGACTTTTATAGCTTCTTATAAGATTTACTTAAAAATACTTAAATTTTGAAACTTCTTTCTCCTTTAAGTTTAGGTATCAGATTAAAAAAAAAAACTCACATTTTTGTTTACATTAGTTTTGCCACTTAAGATATATCCATATTTATTTTGGCTTTTTGAAGAAAAAAATTAATATATACCTCTCACACCCCACTCTTGATTTAGTTATTAAATGTAGTTTTCTTTTTTTTTTTCATATCGGTAGTTATCAGTAGTTGTCTTTGGTATTAAGAAGTCTGCCATTTACAGAATCTTTCTTTGAAATGTTCACTCTGCATGAAGAGGTTCCCAGGCATAGATTTGCTTTCATCCAAAAAAGGAAGAGAATTAAGGAGTAGAATAGAAATAATACATTTTTATTTTATAATTAATATTTCCAAATCACATTTCATCTTGCTTTGCATGTTATACTTTTATAAATGCACCATATGGAATATATGTGATTTCAATCACTTTTGTAAAATGTAATTATGACTTTATATTGCCCTTTGGATTTCATAAATGATTTGAAAGTCTAAAGTATCCTGTTTTAGTTTTGATGTTTACTTATTAACACAAAAGTGGTAATCTTTAAATATGCAATTTAGTATAATGATTTTATTGGGTTGAACAGGAAGTTCGTTTGAGTTGTAATCTGAACAAACTTCTTAGCCAACCCAATAAAATGATGTTGCACATGTAATGACATGAAATAAATGGCTTGTAAAGAGGTTTGAGTAGTTGTTCACACCAACAAGCATGCCACACAAAATATTGTTTAATTTTATAGGCAGTGCTAAGGAGAATTTTAAAAGCCTTGTTTTAATAACAGTATTTCAATACCCTACATTTTATGGATATTAAATTCCTAATAGGTACATAGAGTAACAAAGATCAAAGATGCTTCAGCTGATATTTATCACACAAATTTAATTTTGCATCAAAACACATATGAGATGCATATTGAAAACAGAATTTTATGCATACATTTTAAAGGATGAGTCTGTTTTGGAATTTTTCTCAAGCATTTGAGCCAATAAATATTAAATATTCCTGGAAAAGAAACAGCTCAGTAGTCTTAAAAATTTTAATTTCTATAAATACTAAGTAAGTTATTTTTCATTTATTTTAGGGCTATATAAACTTCATATTAGAATTATGCCATATAGCTGATTATTGACTTTGTTTTATGCTAAGATAGGTAATAAAGCTATCTACAACATATGTATGGGAAGTTCAGAATTAAAGCATTGCTGTGGCCTAATAATGTCTGAAGATGGACTTTCCAGTCTCAGTTTCAACTGAGGCAGCTGGCATGATAGGACATCAAAATGAGTGTAAGTTAGATTTGGCTCCCCTAGTCCTGTGCAATAGCAAGCCACTCCAGTACTCTTGCCTAGAAAATCCCATGGATGGAGGAGCCTGATAGGCTGCAGTCCATCGGGTCGCGAGTGAGCGACTTCACTTTCACTTTTCGCTTTCACACAATGGAGAAGGAAATGGCAACCCACTCCAGTGTTCTTGCCTGGAGAATCCCAGGGACGAGGGAGCCTGTTGGGCTGCCGTCTATGGGGTCGCACAGAGTCGGACGCGACTGAAGCGACTTAGCAGTAGCAGCAGTCCTGTGCAAAATCTATCCAAAACAAACAAAAAAGGATTTTAAAACTCTAAATCCTTAACAAATCAAGGATAAAAAAATAAAAGAATCAGAGGAAGGATTTGGAAGGAGAAATGTGATTTAAAACTAGTAACTTTATAAAGAAGAATGCTATTTAATATTTTTTCCCTTCTCTCCTCAAAGATTAAACCAATTTCTATGATACTCAGAATGCTTCTATCTTGTTATATTTTATCCACAAATTTACCATAATCTTTATTGATACATATTTTCATGTTTACTTAAGTATAAGACTCTTTGCAACCCCATGGAGTGTAACCTACCAGTCTCCTCTGTCCCTGTCTCTTATACACATCTTCTGACTTCCAGTTTTCATTTTTTGCTGATAAAAAATAGTGATCTGTTTAAATGCCATATTTTGAGCTGATGTATCTTTGGCCACTTTTAAAAAGATTTTTTTTTTTCTGCGTTTGGTTTTCACCTTAATTATTATAATGTATTGGGTATAGTTTCACATTGTTTTTCCTGCTAGAGACCTTTTGTGTTTTCCCTGTCTGAAGTATTCTGTCATTCAACAATATAATTATGGATAATTATAATAATATAAAAAATAATAATTTACTGCATATTTCAATGTTATTTCTATTTATTCCACTATCTCCTCCAGAAATTTAAATTGTTGTTATCTTATCCTGCACATAACTTGTCCTTTCGTAAACTCTTCATGTCTTCTCTCTGAGCTAAATTTCTTCTCATACAACTTAATTTAGTTGCATCTACACTAAAATTTAACCCATTCTATTCAATTTCTAAAATTAATTATTACATATTTTGCATATCAATTTTGTTATTTTAAGTATACTTTATTGATTCAGTGCACTCTAGTTCCTTGTGCATTATTTCACTTTTTGGGGAACATAATATTTACTTCTTAATTTAGTTAAATTGTGATATCAAAAGTCTTTGTGAGTTTGATTCTTCTTTTATTTCTGTTTGTTCTCATTCATAAGGCCTTCCTTCCTTATTGTGTGATTTTTCGCTTCAGGCTTATCTTCCTAGGGAAATTATTTATGGGGAAATTATTTGAAGACTTACTGAAGTTGCATTTGTTCAGTGAAAATTTGAAATTGACCATGGTTACCAGGGGACCCCAACAAACTGGAATCTGTGTTAAATTATTCTTACAATGCTTTATGCTCAAACAAGTAGCATAAAAACTGAAACACAAACTGAGAAATTACTTGCATTCCACTTTGTGATTATGCAAATTCCAGGAAGTTTCTTTTGTTTTACCTTTGGATTTTTTATCTTTATATTCATTGCCAATGTCAGTACAGACATATTTCCTTGTTCTGAATTTCTGTGTTTAGTTATCATTAAACTTTATGCTGAGTTGCCATCCCTTAGGGTTTAAGTTTTGTTTGGTGTTTTTTCATATATTCTCTATAAGGAGTGAGACTTGGGCTTCATCTCCTGTGTACTGAACTTTGTCAAAACAGAGACTCAAGGCTATCAAGATTTGGAGACACCAGGAGGGTGAAAACTTCTACTGGCACTTAGTAACCTCCCAAGATTTCTGCTTTCACTTTGATTTTTAATTCATCCATAAATTCTTTCTTTCATGCCAGCTCAGTGATGTATTTTAAGATATTTTAGCTTTTTGAACTGCTTCTATCAGAAGAATCATTCAAGTAACAAAGTCTACAATATTGTCAGAAACTAAATTTTGTGGATACTTCTTTATTGGAAACGCTTAAGCCTCATGCCATATGTATATATTTATATATACAAATTATATATATATATATTATATATACCAAATCTTAAAAGTGATTCTGATGTATACTTTTGGTTAAGAACAGTTACCATAAGACTGAAGTTATATCTAACACAAGTAAAATAATTATTATAGATATAGCTGTAGATTTAAAATGTATATAGATTGAATATATATGCATCTATTTATGTATAAACATGCATATACAATATAAATACACATTTAAATCTATATAAAAATTTGTACTCTTGTATATAGAATGCTACACTAGAAGCATTTTAGCCTTAAGTTTCCAAACTATTTAAAATGAAAATATTAAGAACCCCTCTTCTTTTACGCTACATGATTCCAAGGGATCTGGTTCCAGATCTCATAAAAACCTTAATGACTTTTCCCTTCACAAAGACTATAGACCGGCAAGTCAGATCCCTTATATCCTCCCAGTTTCTGAGACTATTATGATGTACTGTAATAGAACTGACATCCATATGGCAACTAGAATTCACTACTGGTATCGTGGAAAATTGTAGCTTTTCACATTTCTAACTGACATGAGTTTGGAATAATAAGCATTATGGGGAATGGTCTTAATCATCAGATAGTTTGTTGATAATCTTCAAAATAACTTGAGTTATTAAAAACAAACTGAATTGCCTAAGAGTTGCTCACATCAACCCTACTCAAAATACAACAGCAAAATTATAATTTCATAATGATAAGATATTTTTCCCCCCAGTGGTTGTGGTTCTGTTTTTATTGTTTTTTGCTTTTAATCTGGTGAAGAAAGAATTCACTGTTCCGGAATTCTGGAGAGGAGACAGTTATTGCCAGTGGCAGTACAGAAGTAAAGATAATTTCAGACAACAGCAGGCTTTCCTGCGCATTCTTTTCCATTTCATTAATAACATGGTCCATAAAGAGACACGCTTTGCGAAGCTGAAAGTGGGGATAGGAATTACTCAGAAAGAGCAGACATCTGTGCAGATGATCAACATTTTTTTAGGTACACCAGCCTTCTTTTTCACTGGCTTTTCATTGAAATGCTGATGGAAGATGAGGCAATTATTAGCAGCAGCGTATATCAGCCATTCTGTTTTTTAATTGCAACCTGTGCCACTATGTGTTTGTTTCTTTTTATCCCCTCACTGAAAAGAGTAAATGTTCTGGATATTTCTGAACTATACTGAGAATGTTAGAGCTGGCCTGCATCTTAAAGGACTCCATTAGATATCAGATCAATGTAGGTATTATCTGTTTTGTTTTCTTCCCCGCTGCATATATAACTCAGAACTGTGTCTGGCATCTGATGAATGTTTATTAAATGATTTTTCACTACATGAATGAGTAGTTCAACCCTTTCATTTTCTAGATTTTACTGCTCCTTACAACCTATCACCACATTGATTTAAACACAGGCTCCTACCTGGTCTTGCTTCTCCCTTTCCTCTCCATGAAGTGAACATATTAGTCAGTCATGTCCAACTCTTTGTTACTCCATGGACTGTAGCCCGCCAGGCTCCTCTGTCCATGGAATTCTCCAGGCAAGAATACTGGAGTGGTAGCCATTCCCTTCTCCCAGGGGATCTTCAACTCAGAAGACCTGGATTGAACCCAGGTCTTCTGCACAGCAGGCAGATTCTTTACCATCTGAGCCACCAGCAAAGCCTGTTCCTATCAGAGAAGCTGAATGATCTTTTCAAAACATAAGTCAGCTTGTGTCATTTCTCCACTAGAAACCCCTCAATGGCATGCATCTTAGGGAAATAAAAATTAAAACAGCCTGCCGACCCCTTCCTGGCCTGGCCCCTGACACCCCTGATCTAACCACTCACCAATCAGTCCTTTCTTTACTCTGCCCAGCAGCCCTGTTCTCCTAGCTGTTGCTTGAACAAGTCAGGCACATTCTTACCTTAATGATTTTAGACCTATCTTGTCCTTTTCCTGCGGAGAAGGCAATGGCACCCCACTCCAGGACTCTTGCCTGGAAAATCCCATGGACGGAGGAGCCCGGTGGGCTGCAATCCGTGGGGTCGCTAAGAGTTGGGCATGACTTCACTTTCACTTTTCACTTTCATGCATTGGAGAAGGAAATGGCAACCCACTCCAGAGTTCTTGCCTGGAGAACCCCAGGGGCAGCGGAGCCTGGTGGGCTGCCGTCTATGGGGTCACACAGTCAGACAAGACTGAAGTGACTTAGCAGCAGCAGCAGCAGTCCTTTTCCTGGAACACCCCTGCCCCAGATTACTAGTGTGCTCATGATTTTTTTTAAGTTTTTGCTTAAATGTTTTCAGTGAGGCCTTCTATGAGGAGGGTATTAGAAAGTGAATTTCTGCCCCATCCCAGCACTCCATAGTATTTGTCACCAAATGATATATGTCTTATTTCTTCCACTGTTTTTACTGTTCTGTTTTACTAGAAGTCCCATGAGAACAGGAATTTGTATCCATTTGGCTCCTTTTGGGTCACCATCGACAATAATTGACTGAATGTTCAATTATATGCTTTCAGTAAAGATACTGGAGGAACAAATGTAGGAAAACATAGAGGTCCAGCTGGGTCAAATGATTGAAAGGTTGTTGTTGAATCACACGAAGACACCGGGATTCTTGGCCCCTGGAGGAGAAGAATTTAATCCGGGGCCAAGGCTTGATCGCTCAGAGCTTTTGTGTAATAAAGTTTTATTAAAGTATGAAGGAGATAGAGAAAGCTTCTGACATAGGCATCAGAAGGGGGCAGAAAGAGTACCCCCTTGCTAGTGTTGGCAATATAATTATATACTCTCTAACGAATCCAAAGAATGTCTGGAGGTTGTAAAGACCTCACCAGACCTACTCCCATAATTTATATTTTAAGATAACAGAATTAGCCAGAAGGTTTAATCCAGAGATTGTCCTCAGGCAGGATACATTATTGTTATATAATCCTAAGGAATGTAGAGAAGGAAAAATAAGTTTGTCCTTTCTTCCTCCTTGAGAATTCCAGACCCCTCTCTCCTTGGGGACCCCTAGACTTCTTATCAACCTGCCTAGGAAATGACTCTCTCATGATTTGCTAAAGAACACATGAATGTTAAGGTTAAAGCCCCATGAAAGTCTCAGATCGTGTGTAATAGGTTGGACTCAAGTCTCAGCTTAGCATCTTGAAAGGGAATGGTACTTCCCTTAGAGATATTTTAAGTAAATATGTTGTGGCAATGAGATGTGGGAAGACAGAGTACTCTGCTCTCTTCTCTATTTTAAGAGGGAATGAATATTCTCTTTAGGGCACTATTAAAACTTCAGCACTAGGGAAGTCAGATGCTTATAAGTACTTTAGGAATTTAAGTCAACCTTAAGTTGATTGTAACTCTAAGAAAAAAATTAAAGAAAATCTTTCCAGATTTGAACTTTCTGGTCATAGTGTTCTATATTTTTTGTTGGTTGTGTTTGGGAAAACAGCTTGGGTACCATGTGCAAATATAAAAACTGTATTTCTATATATGTATGTAAAATCTATATATGACAAAATTATATATGTGTGTGCATATGTATATTAAAATATCCTCTACCATACCTTAAATATCCTCTACTATCCCTTACAATCTTACATTCACAAAATATTTTAAAACCTCTAAATAAATAAATAAGCAAGGGTAGTTCCCTATTTATTTATGTAGTATATTATTTTCCAGTTTTATGAGATACAATTGGCATATAACATTGTGTACACTGAAGTTGTACAGTGTGTTTATCAAATAGATATATATTTTGAAATGGTTACCACCATAGCATTAGCTGACACTGCCAGCATATCACATAATTACCATTTCTATTTTGGAGTGAGAACATCTAAGATCTACTCTCAGCAACTTTCAAGTAAATGATCCAGTATTATTAACTATGATCATCATGTCAACTTATTCATCTTATAACTAAAGTTAGTATCCTTTGATCAGCATCTTCCCATTTCCATTCACTAACTTTCCTTTTTTTTTTTTTTTTTGTCATTTTACAAATTTGGCTTTTTTAGGTTCCAGAGAAGTACTGTCATACAGTATTTATATTTCTCTCTCTGACTTATTCCATTAAGCATAATGGTCTTTAGTTTTATTCATGCTGTCCCAAATGGCAGGGTTTCCTCCTTCTTCGTGGCTGAATAATATTTTAGTCTATGTGTGCATGCTAAGTCACTTCAGTCGTGTCCGACTCTGTGTGACCCCATAGATGGCAGCCCACCAGGCTCCCCCATCCCTGAGATTCTCTAGGCAAGAATACTGGAGTGGGTTGCCATTTCCTTCTCCAAAGCTATGTGTGCATATGACATCTTTATTCATCCATTCCTTGATGGGCACTTAGACTATTTCCATATGTCAGCTATCATGAGTAGAACTATAATGAATATAAGAGTGCAGATACTCTTTTAGATCCTATTTTTTTTTTCCTTTAATTGTGTATCCAGAAGTGGGGTTGTTGGATCCTGTGACTTTTCTATTTTTAGTTTTATTGGACGTTTTTAGTTTGCTTGCCTTTTATTCTTGACAAGTGTTCATACTCTCTTCCATACTGGCTATACCAATGTCACTCCCACCAACAGTGCACAAGGGTTCCTTTTTCTATATATTCTCGCCAATATTTGCTAGCTCTTGTCTTGATGATAGACATTCTAACAAATGTGAAGTGATATCTCAGTGTGGTTCTGATTTTCATTTTCTTGATAAGTAATGTTGAGTGAATTTACATGTACTTGTTGGCTATTTTTATGTAGTCTTTAGGAAAAAAAAGTCTACTCAGTATTTTTGCCGATTCTTTGATTGGACTGTTTTTGTTTTTGTTCTTGAGTTGTATAAGTCCCTTAGATATTTCAATATTAACCTCCTATCAAACAGATGTGAGAGTTAGACTATAAAGAAAGCTGAGCACCAAAGAATTGATGCTTTTGAACTGTGGTGTTGGATAAGACTCTTGAGAGTCCCTTGGACTGCAGGAGATCCAAACAGTCCATCCTAAAAGAGATCAGTCCTGAGTGTTCATTGGAAGGACTGATGTTGAAGCTGAAACTCCAATACTTTGGCTACCTGATGCGGAGAACTGACTCATTGGAAAAGACCCTGATGCTGGGAAAGATTGAGGACAGGAGGAGAAGCGGATGACAGAGGAGGAGCTGGTTGGATGGCATCACCGACTCAATGGACATGAGTTTGGCTGAACTCCGGGAGTCGGTGATGGACAGGGAGGTCTGGTGTGCTGTGGTCCATGGGGTCGCAAAGAGTCGGACACGACTGAGTGACTGAACTAAACTGAACAAATAGTTGATTTGCAAATATTTTCTCTCATTTGTAGGTTATCTTTTCACTTTGTTGATAGTTTCATTTGTTGTAGAAGCTTTTTAGTTTACTCTAGTTCACTTGTTAATATTTGCTTTTGTTGCCTGTGTATTTGGTATGTGCTGTGCTTAGTCACTCGGTTGTGTTTGACTCTGCAACCCCATGGAGTGTAACCTACCAGTCTCCTCTGTCCATGGGGATTCTCCAGACAAGAACACTGGAGTGGGTTGCCATGCCCTCCTCCAGGGGATTGGCCCAACCCAGGGATCAAACCCAAGTCTCCCGCATTGCAAGAGGATTCTTTACTGACTGAGCCATCCGGTAAGCCCAAGAATATTGGAGTGGGTAGCCTGTCCCTTCTCCAGGGAATCTTCCCAACCAGGAATCTAACCAGGGTCTCCTGCATTTCAGGTGCATTCTTTACCAGCTGAGCTACCAGGGAAGCCCCCTGAAAGTCACTGCCCAGATCAATGAAAAGGAACTTTCTTCTTACATTTTCAGTATTTATTTTATGATTTCAGATGTTACATTTAACTATTTAATCCATTTCAAGTTCATTTTTGTGAGTGGTAGTAATAAAAGAAGTGATTCAGTTTCATTATTCTGTGTATGATTCCCAATTTTCCCAACACAATTTTGAAAAGAGACAATAAAGAGCTATAAACAGCTTTAGGTAGTATGGACATTTTAGCAATATTAATTACTCTCATTTTTGAACACAGAATATTTTATTTGTTTATGTCTTCCTCGGTTACTTTCATCAAAGTCATGTGATTTTCAATATACAGATATTTTATCTCCTTGATTAAATGTATTTATTGGGACTTCCCAGGTGGCACTAGTGGTAAAGAACTTATCACAACAACACAAATTGTTTTATTAACTTTGGTGCTGTTATAAGTGGAATTATTCTATTTCTGTTTTCATGTTGTTTGCTATTACTATACAGAAAAACAAATGATTTTTGAATGTTAATTTTGTATCCTGTACTAAATTTGTTGACTAGCTGTAACGGTTTTTGGTTATCATCAGGAAAGTGAGACTGTTTACTGTTTTATTCAATGCGCCTTCATTTCTAATTTGAATGTTTTCTTTTTCTTTTTCTTGCCTGATTATTCTGGCTAGGATTTTGAAAAGGAGTGATTAGAGTGAACACCTTTGTCTTGTTTTTGATTTCAGAGGAAAAGCTTTTAACTTTTTACCATTGAATACGATGTTGACTGTGGGTTTACTATTTGTAGCCTTTACTGTGTTGAGACATGTTCTTTCCATACTCAATATTGAGTGCCTTTATCATGAAAGAATGTTCTATTTTGTCAAAATTTTTTCTGGATCTATTGAGATGATCATATTATCTATCATTCTATTAATGTGATATATAGTATTTATTGATTTGTGTATGTCAAAATCTTTGCACTCCAGGGTTAAATCTCATTCAGTCATTGTGTGTGATTATTTTAATGTGTTGTTGAATTAGGTTTCCTTATGGTTTGTTGAGAACTTTTGCATCTATATTCATCAGTTATATTGGTCTGTAGTTTTCTTCTATTTTCTAAAATGTAATCTCTTCAGTTTGGTAGAATTGACTTTATGGAAAAGGTTGCTATATTGGGCTTGTTTTTATTATTTTCTTATATCTAACCAATGGTCTATACACCTGCATTAAGGGACTATTTCTTACAGATCTGAAATTTCACAAGTACCAGAGATTATGACCAGAACTTATGATAGTAATGTCATCCCACTATACCACTCTGCTACCTAAAGACCTCAGGAAAATGAGACTCTTGTTTCTAAGAGTTAACTGTCTATAAGGAAAAAGTGTGAAAAAGGAGAACCATTTTTCTTAAATCTCAAGGAAACAGATTCTTCAATAAAATGCATAACAAGCTAGCTTTAAGTATTATTATCTATATGAAGGGATAAACATGGGACAGTTGAGCTAAGTGTGGTAAGAGGCATTCAGTTCAGTTCAGTCGCTCAGTCATGTCCGACTCTTTGCAACTCCATGAATCGCAGCACTCCAGGCCTCCCTGTCCATCACCAACTCCCGGAGTTCACTCAGACTCATGTCCATCAAGTCAGTGATGCCATCCAGCCATCTCATCCTCTGTCGTCCCCTTCTCCTTCTGCCCCCAATCCCTCCCAGCATCAGAGTCTTTTCCAATGAGTCATCTCTTCGCATGAGGTGGCCAAAGTACTGGAGTTTCAGCTTTAGCATCAGTCCTTCCAAAGAAATCCCAGGGCTGATCTCCTTCAGAATGGACTGGTTGGATCTCCTTGCAGTCCAAGGGACTCTCAAGGGTCTTCTCCAACACTACAGTTCAAAAACATCATTTCTCATGATGTACTCTGCATATAAGTTAAATAAGCAGGGTGACAATATACAGCCTTGACATCCTCCTTTTCCTATTTGGAACCAATCTGTTATTCCATGTCCAGTTCTAACTGCTGCTTCTTGACCTGAATACAGGTGTCTCAAGAGGCAGGTCAGGTGGTCTGGTATTCCCATCTCTTTCAGAATTTTCCACAGTTTATTGTGATCCACACAGTCCAAGGCTTTGGCGTAGTCAATAAAGCAGAAATAGAGGCATTAGTACATGGTTTTAGGGTTGTCATAGAGACAGATGAATTGGTTATAGTTTGACTTACTCATTTATCATCCAGAATAGTCTCTAACTGAAAAGCTGATACTAATTAGGATTTAGCAACTAAACTTATAAAATATTAACATGCGCAGAAGCATCCCAAATTGTCATGGAAAAGGCCAGTATATTTATTTATTTGTTTTTATCATTCATTTTTATTTATATTTTATCTATAAATACTTTAAAATAGTATTTAGATGCACATATAATAAAGCAAAAAATTGAGTTAAAATTAGTTTCTTAACATGATATAAATAGAAGATGGGGGAAAAGGTTAGAAGCTAAGATAAAGGTGCATTTAATCTCCAACAGAGCAAATAATTTCTTAAATAATCAATATCTGTAGATCAAACGTGTTTCTAGAGAGCATGATTTGAAATTATCATAATGTTAAATAAATAAATAAAATGCATATATTCTTATACAGTAATTCATATGAATAGTATATACAGTTCTTTATAATGTTCAGTCACATGCAAATTTAGTGAAACCCTGGTGGCTCAGCTGGTAAAGAATCTGCCTGCAGTACAGGAGACCTGGGTTTGATCCCTGGGTTGGGAAAAACCCCTGGAGAAGGAAATGACTACCCTCTCTAGTATTGTCTGGAGAATTCCATGGGCAGAGGAGCCTGGCAAGCTACAGTCCATGGGGCACTAAAGAGTTGGACATGACTGAGCAACTAACACACAACACACAGCTTAGTAATTGATGAAAGGCAGTGATTCCCAATCCCTGGAAGACTATAAAAAGGCCACTGATCGTGATTATCTTATATACCTTAATGCTAGAAGTACTGTCATATCATTTTTTAAAAATATATATATACTTGCTACAGTGTAGACTACCACTTGAATCAAGTTAATTTATTCTATTAATTTATTGAACATCTGATAACTCCGAAGTGAAATGTGAGGCACAGTATCTCAAAACATAGATTGAGGGCTCTAGGTTTGAGTGTTAAATATGGGAAAGCATAGATGGGAATGCATTTAGGGATTTTAATTTAAAAACATAGATGAAAGTTTTAGGGAAAAGTAAGCATAGGTGCCTTCCATGCTCATCTGAGGAATTTTATTACTTTACTACATCTTTTTCAACAACATCTCTGATTCCTTTAAAAAATAAAACTGAAATTTCATTAACAAAAACAAAAGCAACATTGTATCATACTCTTCTATCAGATTAGTTGTTCCCAGAAAAAAACAGCATGCACACAAAACCAAAGAATACGCTGAGTGGCCCTAATATAAATCAGCAGAAAAACCAAATAACAATTGAATAGTATCAAGTTTATTATCAGTGTTTAACAGGCTTACTTAGTCAAAAAGTAGCCGAACTAGTTTTCCTTGATTCAAGCAATAGTGAAGATAAAAATCCATATGGTATTATTTTATTAGTATAATTAGAGAAATTGCATAATGTATACTAGACTATAAAAGTTACCAAAAATGTAAAAACACTAATCAATATAGGTACATGTTGCATCTTACTTTAAAGATTACCTAGTAATTTACTGCTGTGTAACAAAATATTTTAATTCTTAGTAGCTTAAAGCAACATTTTCTACTGATATTGTGGACCAGAACCTTAAGAAAGGCTCAGATTCACACTTCTACTCCATGGATGCCATCAGGATCAGGCTGGTCTAGAAGGCCCAAGATAATTTCACTGATGTGTGGCAGCTTGGTGAGCACAGTTAGAAGGTGGGGTGCAGATGGGCCCGTCTCTCTTTGTTTACTCATGGCTTCCAAATGTGGTCTTCCCAACGTAGAATTCAGACTTCTTAAATGGCAGCCAGGGCTCCAAGAGATGAAAGCTAAAGCTGCCAGTCCCCTTAAAAGTTGCACTTTGATCTAGCAAAACATCACTTCTTCTGTATAAAATTAGTCAAAGCCATCACAGGTCAACTCCAATTAAAGGGCAAAGAAAACAGACCCTATTTTTCACTTGAGGAATATCAAGTAAATGTATCATATTTAATCTATAGAATTGTAGTTCATGTTTAGTCTCTAACTTGATTTAATAACAGTGTACATGTAACGATCCTAATTAGAAGTAGGGAACAGAGTGAAAAAAGTGTAGTTGATCCTTTGGGATCTTATTCATGCCTATTATTTGTTCATTTAAGCCATATGATTTGTCCAGATATAGCTGACCCATGTGACATTTCCACCATGTTTTAAAAACAGGACAAGTTTTCTTAAAGAATGAAGATTAGAGTATATAAAATCTTTCTATTGTGGAAATCCATGTTATATTGAGTTTAGTTTTTTCCTATAGTACAGATTTTGTACTTAAATTCTACTGGTGCCAAATTTGTAGGAAAAGTTATTTTTAAAATCACTTTTGGGCTTCCCTGGTGGCTCTGTGGTAAAGAATCTGCCTGCCAGTACAGGAGACATGGGTTTGATCCCTGGTCTGAGAAGATTCATCAGAGGGCAGACACGCTGAAACCATAATCACAGAAAACTAGCCAATCTGATCACATGGACCACAGCCTCGTCTAACTCAAAGAAACTAAGCCATGCCATGTGGTACACCCAGGACAGGCGGGACATGGTGGAGAGGCCTGACAGAATGTGGTCCACTGGAGAAGAGAATGGCAAACCACTTCAGTATTCTTGCCTTCAGAACCCCATGAACAGTATGAAAAGGCAAAATTATAGGATACTGAAAGAAGTACTCCCCAGGTCAGTAGGTACCCCATATGCTACTAGAGATCAGTGGAGAAATAACTTCAGAAAGAATGAAGGGATGAAGCCAAAGCAAAAACATACCCAGCTGTGGATGTGACTGGTGATAGAAGCAAGGTCCAATGCTGTAAAGAGCAATATTGCATAGGAACCTGGAATGTCAGGTCCATGAATCAAGGCAAATTGGAAGTGGTCAAACAGGAGATGGCAAGAGTGAACGTCGACATTCTAGGAATCAGTGAACTAAAATGGACTGGAATGGGTGAATTTAACTCAGATGACCACTATATCTACTAATGTGGGGAGGAATCTCTTAGAAGAAATGGAGTAGCCATCATGGTCAACAGAAGAGTCCAAGATGCAGTACTTGGATGCAATCTCAAAAACGACAGAATGATCTCTGTTCGTCTCCAAGGCAAACCATTCAATATCACAGTTATCCAAGTCTATGCCCCAACCAGTAATGCTGAAGAAGTTCTATTTCTACTTTATTGACTATGCCAAAGCCTTTGACTGTGTGGATCACAATAAACTGTGGAAAATTCTGAAAGAGATGGGAATACCAGAACACCTGACCAGCCTCTTGAGAAACGTATATGCAGGTCAGGAAGCAACAGTTAGAACTGGACATGGAACAACAGACTTGTTCCAAATAGGAAACGGAGGATGTCAAGGCTGTATATTGTCACCCTGCTTATTTAACTTATATGCAGAGTACATCATGAGAAATGCTGGGCTGGAAGAAGCACAAGCTGAAATCAAGATTGCCGGGAGAAATATCAATAACCTCAGATATGCAGATGACACCATCCTTATGGCAGAAAGTGAAGAGGAGCTCAAAAGCCTCTTGATGAAAGTGAAAGAGGAGAGTGAAAAAGTTGACTTAAAGCTCAACATTCAGAAAACAAAGATCATGGCATCTGGTCCCATCACTTCATGGGAAATAGATGGGGAAACAGTAGAAACAGTGTCAGACTTTATTTTGGGGGGCTCCAAAATCACTGCAGATGGTGATCGCAGCCATGAAATTAAAAGATACTTACTACTCTTCGAAAGGAAACTTATGACCAACCTAGACAGCTTATTAAAAAGCAGAGACATTACTTTGCCAACAAAGGTCCGTCTAGTCAAGGCTATGGTTTTTCCAGTGGTCATGTATGGAATGTGAGAGTTGTACTGTGAAGAAAGCTGAGCACCAAAGAATTGATGCTTTGAACTGTGGTGTTGGAGAAGACTCTTGAGATCCCTTGGACTGCAAGGAGATCCAACCATTCCATCCTAAAGGAGATCAGTCCTGGGTGTTCTTTGGAAGGATTGATGCTAAAGCTGAAAGTCCAATACTTTGGCCACCTCATGCGAAGAGTTGACTCATTGGAAAAGATTCTGATGCTGGGAGGGATTGGGGGCAGGAGGAGAAGGGGACAACAGAGGATGAGATGGCTGGATGGCATCACCGGCTCGATGGACAGGAGTCTGAGTGTACTCCGGGAGTTGGTGATGGACAGGGATGCCTGGCGTTCTGTGATTCATGGGGTTGCAAAGAGTCGGACACGACTGAGCCACAGAACTGAACTGGAGTGAACTGGGAAGATTCAATATGCCAGGAAACAACTAATCCTATGTGTCACAGCTAATTGAGCCTGTGCTCTAAAGCCCGGGGTAGCCCGCAACTGCTGAGTCATGTGCTCAATTAACAAAGCTCATGCACCCTAGAGCCTGTGATCTGCAACAAGAGAAGTCACTGCAATAAGAAGCCCATGCACCAAAGCTACAGAGTAGCCCCCACTTGCCATAGCTACAGAAAAACCTGTGTAGCAACAAAGACCCAGGAAAGACAAATAAAAAGTAAATAAATAAAATCACTGAGCTATTGTCAACAAGCAAAAAAAAAGCACATATGTATATGTGTATACAGAAACACACATATGTATAAATATACTTACATATGCATATATATGTAAATATATATACATGCATATAAAAATATAGATAATCATACCATAAACACACACACACACATATATATATATATATGGATATAAATTGACCATCCAATGGCTCATAAATCTTTAAAGAAACAGTTATACCAATAGTATTTTATTTTTCAATATTTACATATAGGGTAAAACAATAAGGGAACCTCAAGAAGAGGGCTTCCCCAATATGCCTAGAGATTCATTTTTTTGATCAGAGGCAACATTCTCTGTTACTGCAGCTTTTGACTTACAGCTTCAAATAAGCCTTGAGAAATATAATAGAACATTTTTAATTAAATCCCCCAAACTCACATTCATGGATAAATAATAATCCATCAGCAATTTTATTCTCCAACTATACTCCAGAGAACTTAACAGTCTTAATCACTTCAGCCATTTATACCTTCCTTTTGGCTTTATTTCAGTCAAGCCATTTAGTGGAGTTTATCTAAATTACTGTATCTTTCTTCTTATCACACATTCAGAGCTGTAACATAGAAACTAATTTCAGGTGCAAAATAGAATATCGCAGAGGCCCAGACATCAGTAGTACAGGCGCATTAGAATGAAAAGTTACCTGTCACTAGTGGATATTTGTCTCTGTAATGAGCTGAGAGGTAAAAGGAACTGTGACTATAAAAAAATTAGGAGACACCAGTAGAATTGCAGAATCCTCACTCAGAAAGACAATAGATTCCTGAATCCAAGCTCTGGAGATGAGCACATCACCAATAAAAAAATATTTTGAAATATGTTCTACTACTTGTTTTGGATAATCTTTTGGTAAAGATAATCTAAAACAGAGGAAAATGCCCCTGTCTTTGCTAAAACACCATATCATGTAGACACAGTGTTTCAGTAGAAGCAATTTTATCACTTACAACAATATTGCTCAACATGACATAATTCTCAAAAGGCTGAATGAGATCCTAATAGCACTGTGTGAATGATATATATACGTTTTTAACACACAGATAGTCAAAAAAGGTACTAATGCCAGATTCATCCAGTTTGGAAACATGGACTTTTTTTATGCTTTTAACTCTAAATTGTTCCAAAGTGGCCACATTGGCTCAGATTTTAATGTAAATGTTATATAGATACCATTCCACATATATCATCATGGAAAGAGCAGCTTGATTATTTCTAGAACTAATATCTCATTTATAGGTGGCAGGGAATGGATCATTCACTTTGTTGCCTAGCTTCTCTCCAGCATCACGTCTTGCCTTTTGAAGCCTTCTTACTTTGTGCTCCAGCAAAACTTGACTACTTTCTATTCCCTTAATATGTAGTATCATCTTTTCTTCAGAGAATTTCAAGCATACTTTTCCTAAGAGTTTGGAGGTATGGATTTCTGTTGGTAGTGACTTTCCTATGTCTTGAACATTGTGGCTAACAATCTCTGGGCTCTGACACCAAACTGCTTGGTTTTGAATCCTTCTCTGCCACTTGGTGGGGCTTCCCAGGTAGTTCAGTGGTAAAGAATCCACCTGCCAATGTAGGAGATGCAGATCTGATCCTGGAACAGAAATATCCTCTGGCATAGGAAATGCCAGCCCACTCCAATATTCTTGCCAGGATATTTCCATGGACAGAGGAGCCTGGCGGGTTACAGTCCATGGGGTCACAAAGATTAGACACGACTGAGTGACCCTAGCACAGGGGGAAGTCCAAAACCACATCCACACGTCTTTACTCTGTAGGGGACCTCTAGTGAACCTAAGTCTGTCAGTAACTTTCCTGGCGCGAACGAAGTAACACTCGGGGGTGTGGAGTCGCATACCCAACACAGGGGCACAGGGACATGCTGTTACTTGACAGTTGCATAATTTGGGGCAAATTACTTAAGTTAGTAATTACTGGGACTTAGTTGCCTTATCTGAAAATGGACTAAATATCATACCAGTCTCTAGATTTATTAAGATAATAAACTGAAATTATATAGTCAAGGTAGTGGTATTTGTGGTCACCATTAAAGCTCTTTTTCTTCATAGTTATAGGCTCTGGGTAGTGAGACTACCTCTGCTGTTTTGCCAGTGTCCCTGTGTAGAGGCTGATGTTATCAGAAATGGAAGCAAAAGATCTGAGTGCATTTAGCTTTGTTTGCTTTCTAACAGAATGCAAGCATTCCTAATTTGAGGAGCTGAAAAGAATGATGAAAGAGTCTCCTGTTGTGTTTACTCACATACTATTGCTTAGCTTATTAAAAAAAGGTTTCTTTCCAGCAATTTATGTTCAGTAGGTTATCCCAGGTTAGAATGAAAGCAGAAACTGATACAAAGAAGCTTATCATGTTGCTCCACCTTATAAGTTGTCCCCCTGATAAACTCTGAGTGAAAGCAGGTGAAACTCTCAGTTCTCATTCTCCTTTGCCTGTGTGTGTTGGCATCTAAAATAAGAGTTACTTCAACAGAGTGTACTGTTTTTTGCTTGATCTTAACAATAAGTGGAGTGTCCTGAAAAATGGTTGTATTTGCGGGGTGGTGCTCATTAGTTTTTTCTTGTTTCCCATTTGCACTGAATTGAAAATTCTAATGTCTTTATAGGACTTAGGTATTTTTGGACTAATCATATTATTTCCTATTCTAGTGCTAATTTATATTCTTCCCTGAGTTCTTTTTGCAGAAAAGAACATGAGATGTGGTTTATGAAGTGATCATGGAATGTTTCAAAGAAGTATATTTTATATTTTATTTGTGTATAATTTCATATAGGATATTCATATAGGACATTAGTTCCATATTTACTTAAAATTGAAGACTAATAATTGTGGAGTTGAATTTGAAATATTGTCCTACAGTACTTCCATCTCATATTTGACAACATGGTGAAGTTTATATAAATTTATATTTATATGTACATGATACATTTTATTCACAATATAGAATATTACCCTTACAATTTCAGAGGAATCATTACTCACATATACCAAATACCTAAGAGCATAAGAGTTTTGATGCCAATATTAGTACATAACTTTATGCTCAGATTGCAATTTAAGAAGACCCCAAAAGATGAAGCTTAATGTTTAGAGATATTTTAAAAACACCATAGTGACCATAGTGGACAATGGAAGATCATTTTGATGAAGCCATGTATCACATTGCCCAGGGTCAGAGGTAGAGGTGATTTTCCTGACCAAATACATCACAAACTAACTGATTAATACAATGTGTTGACACCTTTATTTGGATTTGTTTGTGAATTGACTGCACCTGTATTAATTGTTATCATAATAGTAAAGCTCCATAGAGAATAGTATGATCATTAGGTAGTGCAAATTTAGAAAGAAGGCCTAGGAATTTTATCCCAATAAATATTCTATATGAATGCAATTGTTTGTTCCTCAGTGGCACAGAACATCTCATCTTCAATGTTGGTTCTAGCATGATAACTGGATAAAGTATCTGTTTGAAATATGTGTTAAGTGAATAGTAGTCTTTGGTTGTATGCACTCGTTATGAGTTGAACTGTGCTCCCCCTGAAATCGATATGTTAAAGTCCTAACTGCTAGCACCTCAGATATAAGTACCTCAATTATTTGGGCTACTTATTTGGAGATAAGGTCTTTACAGAGGTAATCAAGTTAAAGGAGTTCATTAGGGTGGACCCTACCCTAATATCACTGGTGTCCTTATAAATAGAAGAAATTCTGATATAGAGACACATGCACAGGGTGAATGCCACATAAAAGTGAAGATACCATCAGTAAGTCAACCCAGAGAGACCTGGGATAGATCCTTTTCCCACAATCCTCACAAGGAATGAACTGCTGGAAACTTGACTTTGAACTTCAAGCTTCCAAACCTGTGAGGCAATTATTTCTGTCAGGTGAGCCTCCAGTTTGTTGTGCTTTGTTACAGCTTCTCTAGCAAATTAATAAAGCACTCTAAAATAGGTAAATTAAGTAAATAATAAAACACTTGAAATAGGTAAATTAAATCTCATATGCCAAAAATTAAAAAAAAAAAAAAAAACCTCACATGCCAAAAATTTAAAAAAAAAAGAAAAGGTAAATTAATAATCAAGTCTTGTTGACTGATAAGTGTTGGCCAAGTTAAGAGAAGCATCATCCTACCTCAAGTTAGCCATGAAGTTTACAACTAGAGTAGCCGACCTTAATCTTGTATCCCATCATATTGCCATGTTGGCATGGGTGGCAAGTGATATTAAAGCATACTTTTATTAAAAATATGAGTCATAAGTTGGCGAACTATATATATATCGAAAGAGGTTCAGCAGATTCTCGAAGGTCTAATACTCTAATCCCCAAGACAGTAGAAAATTCTGGTTGGACTTTGTCTGATGATAAAGAATGAGTTTATGAAAACTTGAAATTTATCTATTAAAAAACCTGACAATCTCAGATTCTTCGACATAGGGATAAAAATCATGACATATTTCATTAGTTTCTGAGGTTTATTGTGATTACAACCATCTAGTCAACAATTCCTAGTGACATAACCATCAAAAATTGTAAATTGTATTCAGCTTGTTTTGTGAAAGACATCAGTAAAATAAGTAACAGTACATTTTAGAAAGATTTCTGGTAAGAGTAGACTGAAATAAAAATCTAGATTTTCAAAAAGTAGCACTTGGTTTTGTTACAAAATCTGTTCTGTAGAAGAGTTCATTCCCTGAAATTTCAAGGTTTGTTTCCCACTTTTAGCACTGTCCTTTCAGCCGTCTGCCCAAAAAAGGCAGAATGTGCACAAGGATATAGAAACTCCAGTGACTCGGGCTACCCTAAGAAATATTAGAATTGATTATATAGCTTTAAGAAAGTGAGATACTATTTTCAAATTAAAGAAAAAAAATCTATATCCTGCTATATATAGTACAAAGAATAAAAAAAGAAATGAAGAAAGAATCAGGGGGAGGGTAGCAGATTCCTGTCTTTTTTTTTTTTTTTTAATACAATTGCCATGATTGAGGTGTCATACACTTTTCTTGTGTTAGTTCACTTACTGGGTGTATGGGCAGCAAGGGGTAGATTCACCAACCCAAAGTCTGTGAAAATCTGCATGGAAAATTCTGCTGCACAAATTTGCTTAACTGAAATGTATGCACATGTGCTGTGTAAAATTAATGACTCTGCTAAATATTTAAATGTTCATAAAGTATTTCAACATCTGCTTCCTTCCTGAATTCCAGTATTTTGAAGGAGGAAAACATACACATATGCTTTCTTATAAGATTTCTTATTATTGAATAAGTATAACATTTATTAAAGTATTTTCATTCTACAAAAAGAATTAGGTGAAATTATTTTAGAAAGCTTCTGTAAATTTCATCCAAAGATCAGGAATAAAATTTAAGAGGATTTCATTCTCATCTTTCTTATTAGTAAGTCTGTATTTAAAACCCTAATTAAATGTTCAATATATCCAGTATTTTAGTTTCTTTACCTTGAAAAACAGAGCCTAAGAAAAAGCTTCATTGCAGGTTCTTTATTTTTGGAAGTGGTATACGTGGTGTGGGATTGAAAGCAGTGAAACCAGGAAGGAATGAAAGGCTATTAAAGGATAAGTTCACTGATGGGTCAACACTTTGGACAACAGGGGCTTATCACACTGAGACCTTTAAAAGGTGAAACACCACAAAGTTGTTCACCTAGGGAATAGGAAAAGAACATTTATTTACAGCTACTATCTTCATTAACCAACAGTCATCCCGTGAACTTTTCATTCCTTTGCACTTCTAGATTATGCATGATTATGTGCTAAAAGGCTGAAAAAAATCTAAGGCAGAAATACAGCTGAGCAAATCTGTTAGGATATATACCTGCAGGAATCTTGTGCAGAAATAGAGTAAAAGGTGTGCTAAGTAAATGGGAAACAAGGCTAAAGAGGTTTCTAACATACACAAAGTGTAATATTTGTATAAATATTGATTATTTTGACATCTGATTGCTATTGCTTTGCTTTTTTTCAACAGTAATAAAACTTTTTGTGATAAAAAACAAGTTTAAGTAAATATCAATTAAGATGTTAATTTATTATATTAGAGGTAAAATATGAATAGATTTTGAAAGCATGATTCTTGCCTTGTGTTTTTTACACTCAAATGCTTTCTAAGGTCAGATAGGTAATGTGAGGAGTACAGGAAACTTAGACCAGAGGATTGATGAAAACTCTGACAAACCAAAAAACATGCACCCTGTTTAAGGGTGTTATCTGCTTCTCAGAACCTATCCTTCTTTGCTAATTAAAAATACTGACTTTGGATTGTTGCATCATCTGATTTTTAGGAAAATCAAAATCTGAATTTTATGAGAAATTTCAGTTTTTAAAATCTCAGAAGAAAAAATAATTTTCAAGCTGATAACACCCATAGGTTGCTAGGTATTGATACCAAGTTTAATTACTCCTTATAAAGTCTGTATACTAGAAACTGAATATTGCAATTAAAATTTTAATTATATTCTTTCTTCATTCCCAATATTTCAAACAAAATCCTGACTTCTTATATGCATTTTTTCTTTTTTACTTACATGTGCTTGCAGGACAATAAAGAGCTTGAAAAGTTTAATGAAAGTAGTCCATACATTGACCAAAGATGAAGTGTCATGAACCAAGCCTGAATCAATCAATAATTGATTCCTTGAAGCGTAATCAGTCAAGCAAGCAACCAAGCAAATAAGCACTAAAGCAATCATATAAAACAATGTCCAACTTTGGCCAAATAAAACTGAGAAAGTCAGAAGCTGGCTTTCATTAGACCCAATGTTGAGACTACAATTTTAGAAAGAATTTTTCAACTTAGTGACTTGATGATTTGTCTGCAAGTGTAATGGCCATTGTAGTACTAAAATTTAAAAAGCATACTTTTATTTTACCTCTTGTAAGTTTTCAGTAATAATCAAGAATTTGAAGGTATTTTTTGTTCTATATGATTGTGACTTTCAAAGAATAAGGTACATGGTATTTCCAATTATTACTAAGTCTCAGTGTTAATAGGTAATACAGGGGAGATAACACAGGTACAAATGTTTGATAATATAAAAAAAAAAAAAAACTTGCCTTGGCATTGCTAGCTTCTCATGAATTAGGACAGATCTTTGGAATTCCTTTGAGTGAGTAGCCTATGTACATAAGCCTTCTTAATAAAGCAAGATTAAACTTAACCAGTTTCCTGGAAAGTAGTTCTGCTTTACTCTGTAAATCTTAAACATAATTCTGATCCAACTTCATATGTGTCAGTTCAGTGTTGAAAAGAAAACTGATTTCCTACTGATCCAGGATCAACAATTCAATAAGCTTGTGTCTGTTGAGATTCAGACTTGTTTTAAGTATATAGGCATCTTAAGTCCTTCATAAAGCATGTCAATAGGATGCCTGGCAATGTAAAGTATGCTAGGATAAAGTGGGTCTTTGCTTTGGAAGTTCTCCTTGTCTTTCNATCAACAATTCAATAAGCTTGTGTCTGTTGAGATTCAGACTTGTTTTAAGTATATAGGCATCTTAAGTCCTTCATAAAGCATGTCAGTAGGATGCCTGGCAATGTAAAGTATGCTAGGATAAAGTGGGTCTTTGCTTTGGAAGTTCTCCTTGTCTTTCTTTGTTTTCCCCTGTTTCCCAAGTCTTCTTCATCCTATCTTTTATAATCTCTAGTGAGCACACTCACATATGTGATTTTGTGTGGCACACTTTCACGCATATGCACACACACGTTGTACTCCTCTGATTCTACTCTGGGGACTATTCCAATTGCCTCTGAATCAGGGATGCTGTTCGTGAATATTTGAAAGCAAAACATTGTCTACATCTGTGGATTTATAGTGATTTCCTGATCCCACTAAAACTCCACTTTCTCTCTTCAATGTTAGTTGTAATCCATCCTTTGTTCTACCACAGGAACTACAAGAAATCAAATTAAATTGATTCTTTGAAATGTTTGAAGGCTTATTCTTCTCTTAGGTATTAGAGTGGCTTCATCATTCATTAAAGGATACTTTTGAAATTCCATACGTATTACCTAGCATTGTGAAATCCTAAAAATGAGAGCTGATTTCTATTTGAACAAAGCACTTCTCCCTTAGGCAGAGGCATAGGTCTGCACTGCCGAGTTTATTTTTCAACATTATTCAAAAGAATAGAAGATACTCATGGAGAGCTGCAAAGTAAATAAAAAGAGCTCTTCAATAAATCACAAAATTATGCTCTTTCCTGTAGGATCAATATTGCCTTTTTTCAAATTGAGGTGTATGGACTACAAATAATAATATATTTACCCAAGTGTTTAGGGAATTATTTTTTTAAACAGCATAAGCTTGTTTTTTAGCTCCTTTGGTTTGCCATGTTAACTAAGCAAGTGAACTACATTTAACCTCAAAGGAAAAGTGGCCCAAACTTCATCAGTTAAGAGGGTAATAAATTAGAAACTGACCTACCTCAAAAATGGTGAGTCAGTATCTGTGTGAAACTCTCCTTTCTAATGCTGGATTGCTAGATGTCCATTCCCATTCATCCTCTACTTTGATTTAGAATTAATTCAACAAAACTGCTTCATGATTAAAGTAGTTCAGGCAATACATGATACATATCACTTGCCCCTTCTTTGCTTTAATCATTCTGTTTTAGTTTTCTTTTATTGGTGTGTTCATTTTTTTTTCAGTTAGTATTGCATAGAAGTCAACTCTGGAGAAGGAAATGGCAACCCACTCCAGTATACTTGCCTGGAGAATCCCGTGGACAGAGGAGCCTGGTGGGCTGCTGTCCATGGGGTTGCACAGAGTCGGATATGGCTGAAGCAACTTAGCATGCATGCATGCATTGGAGAAGGAAATGGCAACCCACTGCAGTATTCTTGCCTGGAGAATCCCGGGGACAGAGGAGCCTGGTGGGCTGCCATCTATGGAGTTGTACATAGCTGGACATGACTGAAGCATTTTAGCAGCAGCAGCAGAAATCAACTCAATAATATTCTTTTTACATCTGTGTTAAAAATTAGTAGCAATGAAATTACACACACAAACTCAGTGGCTATTTTATAAAATATCCACTTTATTGTTCAGGATTTTGTATGTCAGGGATTATGGGCTCAGATTATCTGATGCTATGTTTCTTTTGGGATCCAGGATGACTTCACAGGGGGACCTAGATACTACCTGTCCTCTGTGGTGCATAGATTCTCCTGTTCATGACCTCCCACTCCATGAAAATTATCACCATTAAAGAGCTGAGAATAATATTTTATACTTGGTAGATTAGATTTAAGAATTAACACAGAAACGTAAGGCCTCGTAAATGTTAACCTCAAAGTCATATTAATGATACTTCTGCAGCATTTTAGTATTTAAAACAAGTCACTGACCCAGCCCAGATTCAAGTGGAGGGGAAAACAATCTACTTCTTGATGTGCAGAGTGGAATATGTATACAGAAATGAAGATATTGTTGGTAGCCATCTTTGCAGCCAATTTACCATAATATATATTATATATGTGTGTGTGTGTGTGTGTGTATAGATATAATATTTTATGTCTTAAATGTTTTCTTTTTGCTAGTGTGTGAAAATGCAAATTTTTTATGTTTATGTTTGCATCTAATGTCTTTGCTAAATCTAGTTGTAATAGATTGTTAGCAGATTCTTTAAACTAGGTAGATATTCATCAATCTTTATATGATATTTAATGGGGTTCTGACTTTTACTTTTGATTAATTGGTGATTATTCTTGCTTAGCCTTTTTCATTCTCCACTGCATCATGAGCACTTAGGAAGACCCTTCCAATTCTATCATTTTTACTATAATATAACAGCAATGGTATATACCAGTAAACGGCTCCACTGTTACAACTTGCCACAGGCTCTTCTGCACTTTTCCTTCTACCAGCAATGGATTTTTCATTGCCAGCCAGCTGGAAGGTGATACAACTCCAAAATAACATTTTGATATCTGTTTTCCTGGAACGTTCCTAGTACCAAGTGTCTTAGAACAAGTTCCCTAGAAAAACAGACTCTGAGATGAGGATTTGGGGAGTGCCCTCAGGATCAGCATCTGTGTGAGGAATAGAGGAAGTAAGATGCTCAAAGGAAGGAGTAGAGCAATGAAGAATGGTAACAAAAGTCTCAGCTAACTCCACGGGGACCTCTGAGCCGGGGATGTCCCTTCATATGGGCCATATGATACTGATGGCTCTGCATCAGCTGGTCATTGGAGGCAGGCAGCCTTCCGAACAGAGAAGTGACCTTGGGTGGGATGCGTTTGATGCAGAAATTCCTGAAGCAGAACTGAGCTAAGAGGCTTGGGTTGCCAGCATCTCCAGAACCTAAGAAAGTGAGTGGCAATACTGAAGGGGAGATTTGAGATGTCCACACAGTAGTCACTACCCTTGGACTCCAGTCACAATTATGTTAGACTTTTTCATTGTGTCTCATATGTCTCTTATACCCTTCTTTGTGTGTGTGTGTGTGTGTGTGTGTGTGTGTGTGTGTTTCATCCTTTTCCCTTTGTAAATAAATCAGGATTATTTTACTGACATTTTCAAGTTACCAATCTCTTCTATTCTGTCCAATCCATTACTCAGCTTAGATAGTGGGCTCTTAGTTATTGCATATTTTATATTTTAGACTTTTATTTGATTATTTTTCTTAGTTTTCATCTCTCTGGTGCAATTCTTTTATTGTCATTTTGAACGTTTTAATCACATTAGTTTAAGTACCTGTCTAAAAATTCCATTATCTAGATGACCTATGAGTTTATTGTTGTTGTCTGTGTTATTCTTATGCTATTTTTCCTTCATATGCCCCGTGATGTTTTATTTTATACAGCATGTTAGCCTGGGCTTCCATCCCTAATAAAAGATCATACACTGGATGGCTTAACCAAGAGTACTTTATTTCTCACAGTTCTGCAGGCTAGAAGTACAAGAAGGAGGTGTCAGCTGACTTATTTCCCCACTTTTTTTTTTTCCCCAGAAGACTGTTTCCTTGCTGTGTCCTCAGATGGCACAGAGAAAGGGGACTCTGGTCTCTCTTTCTTTCCTCAACAGGACCCTAATCTCTTCATGGGACTCCATCCTCATGACCTAATTTAAACCTAATTGCTTATCAAAGTCCTATTTCTACCCATCATATTTGACTTTAGGGCTTCAACATTTGAATTTGTGTGGGAAACAAACATTCTGTCCACAACACTGGATGTTGGAGAAAAAAAAAAAAAAACACACTAAAGAAGGTGCCGAGAAGATTCTATCTTCTAGCACTCAACTAGATTAGAAAAAACACCTTAATCCAAACGTGACTACACAGGCTAGCAGGTGGGGATCAGATATTGTTGTTTATTTCCATTTTCCCTCACCCTGGAATAAAACCCAAGAGTCTACCAACTCGAGTTTAGGGTGATTAGCTTACCTGTTTTCCATCTGTGTGGTTGTTGCTGTTCAGTCATTCAGCCATTACGGACTCTTTGCAACCACATGAACTGCAGCATGACAGCTTTCTTACCCTTCACCATCACCTGGAGTTTGTTCAAACTCATGTCCACTGAATCATTGATGACATCCAATCATCTCATCCTCTGTCATCCCCTTCTCCTCGTGCCTTCAATCTTTCCCAGCATTAGGGTCTTTTTCAATGATTCAACTCTTTGCACCATGTGGCCAAAGTATTGAAGCTTCAACATCAGTCCTTCTAGTGGATATTCAGGGTTGATTTCCTTTAGGACTGACTGGTTTGATCTCCTTGCTGTCCAAGGGATTCTTAAGAATCTTCTCCAGCACCACCGTTTGAAGGCATCAAATCTTTAGTGCTCAGCCTTTTTTATTGTCCAGCTCTCATATCCATACATGACTACTGGAAAACCATAGCTTTGACTAGACAGATCGCTGTCGGCAAAGTACTGTCTTTGGTTTTTAATACTCTCTCTAGGTGTGTCACTGCTTTCCTTGCAAGGAGCAGGCATCCTTAAATTTCATGGCTGTAGTCACCATCTTCAGCGATTTGGGAGCCAAAGAAAATAAAGTCTCTCAGTTTCCATTGTTTCCCCATCTATTTGCCATGAAGTGATGGAACCAGATGCGATGATCTTAGTTTTTTGAATGTTGATGTTAAAGCCAAATTTTTCACTCTTTTACTTTCCTCAAGAGGCTCTTTAGTTCTTCTTTGTTTTCTGTCATAAGGGTGGTGTCATCTGACTATCCCAGGTTATTAATATTTCTCCCAGAAATCTTGATTCCAGCTTGTGCTTCACCCAGCACGGCATTTTGCATGATATACACTGCATATAAGTTAAATAAGCAGGTTGATAACAAACAGCTTTGACATAACTCCTTTCCCAATTTTGAACCAGTCCATTGTTCCATATCTGGTTCTAACTGTTGCTTCTGGACCTGAATACAGGAGACAGATAAGGTGGTCTGGTATTCACATCTCTTTAAGAATTTTCCATAGTTTATTTTGATCCACACAGTCAAAATCTTTAGTGTAGTCAATGAGGCAGAAGTAGGTGTTTTTCTAGAATTCTCTTGTTTTTTCTATGATCCAACGAATGTTGGCAATTTGATCTCTGGTTCTTCTGTCTTTTCTAAACTCAGCTTGTGCATATGGGAGTTCTTGGTTCACATACTGTTGAAGCCTAGCTTGAAGGATTTTGAGCATTACTTTGCTAGCATGTGAAATGAGTAGAATCGTGTGCTAGTTTGAACATTCTTTGTCATTTCCTTTCTTTGGCATCGGAATGAAAACTGACCATTTCCAGTTCTGTGGCCACTGCTGAGTTTTCCAAATTTGCTAGCATATTGAGTACAATAATTTAGCAACCTCTTCTTTTAGGATTTGAAATAGCTTAGATGGAATACCATCACCTCCACTAGCTTTGTTCATAGTGATGCTTCCTAAGGCCCACTTGAGCTCAGACTCCAGGATGTCTGGCTCTAGGTGTGTGATCACACCATCATGGTTGTCTGGGTCATTAAGATGTTTTTGGATCATTCTTCAGTGTATTCTTGCCACCTCTTCTTAATATCTTCTGCTTCTTCTAGGTCCATACCATTTCTGTCCTTTATTGTGCTGTCTTTGAATAAAATTTTCCTTTGGAGTCTCTAATTTTCTTGAAGAGATCCCTAGTCTTTCCCATTCTATTGTTTTCCTCTATTTCTTTGGATTGTTCAGTTAGAAAGCTCTTTTATCTCTCATTGCTGTTCTCTGGAACTCTGTATTCAGATGGATATATCTTTTCTTTTCTCCTTTGCCTTTAGCTTCTCTTTTCTCAGCTATTTGTAAGGCCCCCTCAGTCAACCATTTTGCCTTTCTGCATTTCTTTTTCTTGGGCTTTGGTTTTGATCACCATCTCCTGTACAATATTATGAACTTCTATCTGTAATTCTTTAGGCAATCTGTCTATCAGATCTAATCCCTTAAATCTATTTATCACTTCCACTGTATAATCATAAGGGATTTGATTTAGTTCATACCTGAATGGTCTAATGGTTTTCCCTACATTCTTCAATTAAGTCTGAATTTTGCAGTGAGGAGTTCATGATCTGAGTCACAGTCAGTTTCCAGCATTGTTTTTGCTGACTGTATAGAGCTTCTCCATCTTTGGCTACAAGGAATATAATCAATCTGATTTTGGTATTGACTGTCTGGTGATGTACATGTGCACAGGCATTTCTTGTGTTGCTGAAAGAGGGAATACACTAAAAAAAAAAAAAAAACCAACTAGAGTTTAGTGTATTTACCTGTTCTAGTCCTTCCTAATATTTTCTCAAAACCAATATTTATCTCCTTAACAGGGTAAAACTGCCAAGAGTTCCATTCCAATTTTCAGCTATTTATTTATTTGGCTTCTTTGTCTTCTGTCTTATAAAGGTTGAAGATTGCAAAGGCCTCTTAAGGAAGGCTGTTTCAAGAGAGCTGGGTTCACTTCTCTATTCCTCTGTCTCTTCAAGATCTGGCTTCTGCATTTATAGCTACCTCAGCTGATATAAACCCTAATTTGTGTTGCCCTCACTGTTTGACACTGTAGAATGCTCTGGTAGCTTCTGTTGTTTGTAGTTTCTGCCTGATGCTGGTGACTACTTAACAATGAGCACATGTCCTAAAGTATATGAGTCTTGCCTCCAGTGAGATTTTCTCCTTTCCAAGATCTTGGCCCTAAAATCTGAGCAGACTCAGAGCTCTGCAGTACCTGTAAGAAGACAGCTTCTTGTCTATGTGTGTTTTCATGTGGTTTTTCTAGTAGCTTTAAGCAGGCTGTATTTTTTTTTTTTTCAGATTTTATTTTATTTTATTTTACTTTACAATACTGTATTGGTTTTGCCATACATCAACATGAATTCACCACGGGTGTACATGTGTACCCCATACTGAACCCAAGATGGTCATCCCGGTGCACCAGCCCCAATAAGCAGGCTGTATTAAAAGCTACTCCACAATGCCTAAATATAGAAACAATTTAACTTATAGTCTGATTGCTGCCTCATTCCTTTCTTCACAATAATGTAATGACTAACAACCAAGAATTGCAATCATGCAGAGCTGAGAGCTCAGCTATGTGGTCTATGACAAGCCACAATTATCCTCTTGGTGCTAGTTTCCTCTTCTATAAAATGAAGATTGTTAAGTGTACTTATGTTGCATGCTTGCAAATACTGATTAAAATAGTGAATACAAAGCTCTTAGTATTATGTTAAAACCTAGTAAGTGCTTAGTAAATACTTACATATATTATTCTCAAATAGGCAATTTAAATGTTTGTTCTTAATTGTCAAAAGCTTCCATTATTCTTTCACATTCTTCACTCTTTTCTTTTGCTTTAACACTAGTGTCCTCTCCTATACACCCCATCAGACATGTGCCAAGAATGTCCCAGGATGGCTGGTTAGCCAGAGTCAAATCCTATTAACAGCAATACCAAGTGAAACATTTAACAAGAGTATAACTATTAACAATTGTGTTTTATGAATGTCTTCTTTTGGTTACCATTATTTTTACCTTTAGGCTGGTTCAGTGTTCACTAAAAAATGATGTGACAAAATCTGTATTAAAAAGGACATTAAAAGGACAAGAGGTATATTGTTAAACCAGAGACATGGGTTGTATTCCTGAGCTCAGATTATCTTTGTCCAGAACAAAGAATATGAAAACATTTTTGTGACATTTGAAATTGGTAGTACCACAGGTGAAGCATACAATGACATTTCAAGCAATTCAAGTTTTAGCTACTCATGTTCGGAAATATTTTATGGCTTACCCAGTCTTAGACTCATTCTCCTGATTCCTAAAAGAAGGGGAGAGGAAATTATTGCATTATTATTGTTGCTATAACATTATCCCCTTTAAATTATCTGTTTGTAACTTCTATAAAACTGATAATAAACACACTGACAAGGAAAATATAATTATCTACCACTTAAGGAATTGTCTTAAGAATGAAAGTGTTATTATTAAATAAAAAATACTTTTTAAAGGTAGTATGTAAGTGCTGGGCCATTGTGTATGGCTTTGGAGATTATGCATGGGACAACCTTAGGCAATATTTATAAATAGACAATTATTCATTAAATATGGCTGTTTTCTGATATATGACAATAAGATGAGGAAGTTATTCCGTTTTCAAACATGGACAGTCACTTGTATTATCAAATGTCAGTCTTATCAAGGCATAAAACAGTGAAGAAATAGCACAACAATAAAATCACAGAAAAAAATCACTGCCAAATATTAGTTACATGTGTCACAAAGCTATGCACATATTTGGAAGGGTATTTTGATGTACAAATACATAGATAAAATCAATGCAATATGGTATACTAATTCTTTCATTAATATGTCATAAGTATTTTTTCATGTCATAAGTAATGAGCTGCATTATAATTTTAGTGGTTATGTTGCATGTCATCATATGCATGCAGAGGTGTATACTTCATTTGGTCATCCTCCCATTGATAGATATTTGGTTGTTTCCAACTTCTAGTAATATAAATATCCTTACACTAAACATTACTGCATGCATACATTTGCATAATTATATGATTCAGTTCAGTTCAGTCACTCAGTCATGTCTGACACTTTGCGAACCCATGAACTGCAGCATGCCAGACTTCCCTGTCCATCACCAACTCCTGGAGCTTGCTCAAACTCATGTCCATTGAGTTGGTGATGCCATCCAACCATATCATCTTCTGTCATCCCCTTCTCTCCTGCCTTCAATCTTTCCCAGCATCAGGGTCTTTTCCAATGAGTCAATTCTTTGCATCAGGTGGCCAAAGGATTGGAGTTTCAGCTCCAGCATCAATCCTTCCAATGAATATTCAAGACTGATTTCCTTGAGGATGGACTGGTTGGATCTCCTTGCAGTCCAAAGGGCTCTCAAGAGTCTTATCCAACACCACAGTTCAAAAGCATCAATTCTTCACCACTCAGCTTTCTTTATAGTCCAACTCTCACATCATACATGACAAATGGAAAAGCCATAGCTTTGACTAGACAGACCTTTGTCAGCAAAATGATGTCTCTTCTTTTTTATATGCTGCCTAGGTTTGTCAGAGCTTTTCTCCCAAGGAGCAAGAGTCTTTTAATTTCCTAATAAATTTTTTAGGTCTAAAGTTATTTACATATATTCCCAAGATTCCCTGTCAGTAATTTAAAATATAATGATAATGGTTTTGAAGTACTGTTTTAAGAGTCATCACCAAACTGTGATAAAGCTTATCCTGATATCAACTAGGGGATTTAGTTCTGGCTAGTTGCCCACAAAATTGAAATCTTAGTCCTTATTTTTAACAATGAAGAAATACACTTTATATTAAAACACTTTACCAAATACTTTTGGTTCACTAAATAAAGTTAATTGTCCTGTAAACTAAAATAGTTCATAGATCTAAAAAGTATCAATATTTTATGATATTTATAACAAACAACAGTTGCAATTATTTTGTAAACTATTATTAAATAGTGATTAAACACTTGGTCTCTTCTAGGTAAACATGGATGAGGAGGATTTTACTACCTCAAATCTTATATATATATATAAATTCAGAATCTTTATTATAAGGTTTTGTAGTCATTAAAATCCATGACTTTGAAACACTCAATTTAACCTGGTTGTAGTCATTTGTTTTCAGCAACAACTCTCCCTTACCATCAACATTTGAACATTACATATAAATGCTTTTTATCTTTACTAGATCACACACAATCAGGAGTATTTTAATGCTATTCAGTGGTATTTACAAAGTTTTGTGTTGACAAGGCAAAATGCTTTTTCTACCCACAGAATATTTTTCTTAAGATTAAATTTTATTGTTTCCTAGCTTTCAAATATGAACATCTCTGAACATTGTTTTATTTTCCTTCAGTTCAGTTCAGTCGCTCAGTCGCGTCCGACTCTTTGCGACCCCATGAATCGCAGCACGCCAGGCCTCCCTGTTTATCACCATCTCTCGGAGTTCACTCAGACTCACATCCATCGAGTCAGTGATACCATCCAGCCATCTCATCCTCGGTCGTCCTCTTCTTCTCCTGCCCCCAATGAGATCTCTAGTCTTTCCCATTCTGTTGTTTTCCTCTATTTCTTTGCATTGATCGCTGAAGAAGGCTTTCTTATCTCTTCTTGCTATTCTTTGGAACTCTGCATTCAGGTGCTTATATCTTTCCTTTTCTCCTTTGCTTTTCACCTCTCTTCTTTTCATGGCTATTTGTAAGGCCTCCCCAGACAGCCATTTTGCTTTTTTGCATTTCTTTTCCATGGGGATGGTCTTGATCCCTGTCTCCCGTACAATATCACGAACCTCATTCCATAGTTCTTCAGGTACTCTATCTATCAGATCTAGGCCCTTAAATCTATTCCTTACTTCCACTGTATAATCATAATCCTTACAGTCACCTTTATAAACTGTTCTTTGCTGTGAATGAATTCATCTGTGACAACAAGCTGCCATTTTCCTTTCTGTGTTGATATGTATCTATCCATGAAAATGCCGTGGCAAATTCCAGTAATTAATGTGCTGGATTTTAGGGAGCTCCCTGAGCTTCCAGGTGGCTCCGTGGTAAAGAATCCACCTGCCAGTGCAGGAGACATAGGAGTCTTGGGTTCAGTCCCTGGATCGGCAAGATCTTCTGGAGGAGGAAATGGCAAGCCACTCCAGTATTCTTGCCTGGAGAATCTCATGGACAGAAGGGCCTGGTGGGCTACAGTCCACGGAATATCAGATAGAATCAGACATGACTGAGCAGTTGATCTTCCAAGAGAGTTCCCTGGTGATCTAGAGGTTAAGATTTAGTGCTTTTACTGCTGTAGCCTGAGGTTAAATCCCTGGGTGGGGAACTGAGATCCCATATACTGCATGACCAAAAATAAATAAATAAATAAATACGAGAAATTGAGTTTTATATTTGTTATACCACCAAAACCACAAAGCAAGAAAGGATAATATATTTCTGTTGTTAGTTTCTAAATAATATACACATCCATTTTTCCCCTGAAAAATCTACTCATTTCTAAGCAGCATTGTAGAATTCTTGAACTTTTCAAATTTTATAGGCCTGATTTAAATTGATTTTTGTTTCTGAAATAGGTAATATTAATTTCACTTATCAAGAAACTCAAAGCTAACTGTTGACGTGTCATTTAAATAACTACAGAATTGGAGATCATAAACTATTTAAAAAACATCTACTTCTATTTTATT
>SJYT01070300.1:0-46983 GCA_006410635.1 Cephalophus harveyi | reverse complement strand
ATGAAAGTGAAAGAGGAGAGTGAAAAAGTTGGCTTAAAGCTCAACATTCAGAAAACGCAGATCATGGCATCTGGTCCCATCACTTCATGGGAAATAGATGGGGAAACAGTGGAAACAGTGTCAGACTTTATTTTTTTGGGCTCCAAAATCACTGCAGATGGTGACTGCAGCCATGAAATTAGAAGACGCTTACTCCTTGGAAGAAAAGTTATGTCCAACCTAGTTAGCATTTTCAAAAGCAGAGACATTACTTTGCCGACTAAGGTCCATCTAGTCAAGGCTATGGTTTTTCCTGTGGTCATGTATGGATGTGAGAGTTGGACTGTGAAGAAGGCTGAGCACCGAAGAATTGATGCTTTTGAACTGTAGAGTTGGAGAACACTCCTGAGAGTCCCTTGGACTGCAAGGAGGTCCAACCAGTCCATTCCGAAGGAGATCAATCCTGGGATTTCTTTGGAAGGAATGATGCTAAACCTGAAACTCCAGTACTGTGACCACCTCATGTGAAGAGTTGACTCATTGGAAAAGACTCTGATGCTGGGAGGGATTGGGGGCAGGAGGAGAAGGGGACGACCGAGGATGAGATGGCTGGATAGCATCACGGACTCGATGGATGTGAGTCTGAGTGAACTCTGGGAGATGGTAATGAACAGGGAGGCCTGGCGTGCTGCGATTCATGGGGTCGCAAAGAGTCGGACACGACTGATCGACTGAACTGAACTGAACTGAACTTTCCTATTCTAACTACCTAACATTCCCCTCTCAAGAGATGGGAGGTCCAATTCTTTGGGAGTAGGGGCATCAAGGTCTCTCTGGCTACTTCCTGCTGAGCTGGGACAATGAGGGCATTGGGCCTCCCCCTCTTACTAATTTCAAGCCTCAGAATCCTTATAGTGGTGAGCATCTAAGGGTGAGTGGTATTTTCCTTGGACGGATGTAGTTTTATACAACCTTGTTGAACTGGCACTGCATGTTATTACTTGTTGACCTGAGCAGAGACAAAATGGGTTCAACAATTCGTGATACATGGAGCAATTATAAGCAGCATCAATATAGTGATAACCAGAATTAGTAGGGGCATTAGCCAACTCCAAACTCCCCCTCGCCAGGAGAAGGATCCCCCAAAGAGAGATTGTAGCCACCCCAAGAACTCTCCTGCTCGTACTGAGATCCCATAGGATCTGAATGTTTTTTTCTTGAGGACTGTGAGACTTTCTTTAACTTAGCTGGAGGTATTTACCCAGAACAACATGTGTCATTCAAGATGGCTCAAGACTCTCCTTGTTCAAAGATCAGGAGATCTATCTCCTGTCTGTTTTGGAGTACAACCCCTGCCAAGCTATGTTGGCTCTTTAGAGCTATCCTGAGAAGATGGCTCTTTAGAGCTATCCTGAGAAACTTAATTTGGAGAATGTTCATTAGAATGGCACTCATGTGTAGTCCTAAATAGGTATCTGAGATCTCCCAGGGGCTCACAGGTATATTGGGCATCCTCTTCTGTGTTCTTCCATGGTTTGACTCCTGAGTAGTGAATCCAAGAGTTGTGTCTGGTACCTTGACTGCTGTGAGGGTGGAAAGTATTCCAGGGTAGGGGCCCTTCCATGTGGGTCCATCTTTCCAGACTTTAATTAGGACTTGAGTCTCTGGAGCTTATAGTGGTGACTCTTTAGAATCTTTTGGGTCATGTTTGACACTCCACAAGTGTATATCCTGTTGGAATTGCCCAGTGGCCATGATATAAGACTGGAGGATCTGTGCCTCTGGATCTATGAAGAGATCATTGGCATAAACAAAAGTTCTCCCACATACCATCTTATATGGACAAAGACCAACTTGTTCCTTAGGGGCAATATAGATGCAGAGGAGAGCTATTGGTAAAGCCTCCTTCCATCCCAGGGAGGTCTCCTGGGTTATCTTTTTTATTGCTGATTTTAAGAACTGAATGGTTCTTTCTTCTTTTCCTGAAGACTGAGGCCTCCTAGGATAGTGGAGATAATAACTTAAAAGTAAATGAGGTTCCATTGTCACTTTGTAATGACCTGGGCAGACCAAATCTCAGAATGATTTCATGGAGCAGTTTTTTTACCACCTCCTCAGACTTCTCAGTCAAGGTGGGAAAGGCTTCAATCTATTCTGTGACTGCAGCTATCATAACTGGTAGGTATTTATACTTTTGAGAAACTGGCATCTGGGTGAAGTCCATCTGCCAGTCCTCTCCTGGGTAGCTCCCCTGCCAATGGACAGGCTGGAGCAGCTGGTGTCTTTGAGCTCCTTGAGGGTTGTTTAATTGGCAAGTGGGACAAGGGAGACCACTTGCTATATAGTTATGTGGAGGCCTGTCCCTCTGAAGGACATTTCTAGTGATATTTGGAGGGCCTTCTTCCCTAAATGAGTGGTGACATATAAGGAGTTAACCAACTTCCATTGGAGGGTCCCAGGAAGAAAAAGGAGTCCCTCCTTTTGAAACCACCCTTTATGATCATCTTGAAAGCCCTCACTCTTAGCTTTAAGAGTCTCACCTTCAGTATGTAAAGGAATTTCTGGCAAATTAGTCAGTGGAACTAAGGTGGTAACCCCTATTTGGTCATTGTTCTGTAATGCTGTTCTCTTAGCTGCCTGATCAGCTGCTTGGTTCCCTCATGCCCCTTCTATGCTCCCTTTTTGGTGTCCTCTACAATGGGAGACTGAAACTTCAGCAGGTAGATGGACTGCCTCCAAGAGTCTAAGGATCTGATCACCATACTTGATTTGGAACCTTCAGGTGGTCAAGTGGCCTCTTTCTTTCCAAGTAGCAGCATGTGCATGTAGCACCAGAAAGGCATACTTGGAGTCAGTGTGAATGGTTACTCTCTTTCCTTTTCACAGTTCTAAAGCTTGAGTCAGGCCTATGAGTTCAGCCAATTGGGCTGAAGTACCTGGGGCAAATGTTTAGCCTCTATGGTCTCAAAATTGGAGACTACTGCATATCCAGCTATTCTTATTCCATTCAAGACAAAGCTATTTCCATCAGTGTATCAAATTAACTCAGGATTGGTCAGAGGTTCTCCTGACAATCCCTCCTGGGGTTTGGTCCAGTGGTCCAAAGTTTCTAGGCAAGAGTGAGAGGGGAGAGAGCCCTCGGGCGTAGGCAGGTGGGTAGCTGGGTTAAGAACTTCAAAAAGGGATATAGTGAGGCCTGGATTTTCCATCAGCACTGCTTGACATCTGAGGATCATTTGCTCAGACATCAATAAATGACCTCTCCCATTCAGGAGTTGTTTCACTTGGTGGCTGGTAAAAATAGTTTGCCCCCAAAAGAGAGTTTTAAAGTATTTTCTATCAGGACTGCAATAGCTATAAGATTTCAAAGGCAGGGAGGCCAGCCTTGGGCAGTTGGGTTGAGCCTCTTGGATAAGTAAGCTCAGATCCCAACCTTTAGGTTAACACTCCCAAGGCTATTCCTTCCTTTTTGTGGACATAAAGTTGGAGTGCTTTTTCTGGGTCTGGCAACCTCAAGTTAGGTGCTTGAGTTAAGGCCTCTTTTAGTGTAGCTTCTGCCTTCTTTTGTGGAGCTCCCCACATCAGTGAGATTGAATCATCCCATCTCTTCAAGCTATCATATAAGGGCTGGGCAATTATACCATAGTTGGGTGTCCAGATTCTATAATACCCAGTTAGTCCCAGGAAAGCTTGCAATTGTTTTCAAATCATGGGGGAGGGCAACTGGAGAATTCCTTGTACTCCATCAGAGCACAGCCTCCTGGATCCGTGTGTAATATGAACTCTCATGTAAGTGGCCTTTGTCTCGACCATCTGTGCCTTAGCATGGGAGACTTTATATTCTCTCTCTGCCAAAAAGTTTAGGACCTGAATTGCATATTGTTGGGCATTTTTCTCATCTGGAGAGCAGATTAGTAGGTCATCTACATATTGTAATATTTTCCCATTAGGTCCCAGGTCCAGATCTAGGAGATCCCAGCTAAGAGCCTGTCCAAACGGCAGGGGGGCCGGGGGCTTGCTATCTCTGAACCCCTGAGGTAATACCATCCAAGTCATCTGTTGGTGCTTTTCTTCTGCAGCCTCCCACTAGAAGGCAAAAAGATATTTGGATTTTTAGCCAGTTGTATGCAAAAGAATGCATCCTTGAGATCCAGGACTGTAAACCACTTGGCACTGGGCAGGATTTCTCCCAAAATTACATAGGGATTGGGTACGGTGGGATGGAGGGGGACTACAGCTTCATTTATGATCCAAAGATCTTGAACCATTCACCAGGTCCCATTCTTTTTCTTTACAAGGAGGATGAGGGTATTATACTGTAGAACTGTCAAATCCGTGGGGCCCAATAGCCCACAGGCAAGGAATTTATTCATTAGAGTTGTAGTTCTTCCTGAGATTCTCTTCTGAGGGGGTATTGTTTCTGGTTTGGAAACTGAGTGAGATCTCAGAGGACAATGATGACCGGTTCAGCTTGTCATAGTGGGCTCATCCAGGGATCCCCTGGTCCCACACCTGGGGGTTAATTTTGTCCTCCCATAGTTTTTGGTCCCTCCCTATTGGAGAGGGTGTAATGGGTTCCTCAGTAGTAAGCAGAAGCTGTAGGGCTCTAGGGGCTGAAAAGCTTCCTATCACAAGGGTAGTCTCCAGTTTAGTGAGTATATCTCTTTCCAATAAGGGAGTAGGAGACTCGGGGATCACAAGAAACTGGTGGGAAAATATTTGTCCCTCCTAGTAACAAAGAAGTGCTTGAGTGAATCTTTTTGTAATTGTTTTTCCTGTAGCACCCAAGATGGTACAGGTTTGGGAGGACAAGTCTCCAGAGTAGAAAGTCAGGACAGAGTAGGTAGGCCAGAAATTCTTGGACCTACCTGCCACATCCAGTTGCACCCGTGGTTCGAGTCCCATGTTGGTCATCTGTGACAGGCAGGCTGAATGGAGCAGGCCACTTCAGTCCTGTTGAACAACCACGAGGGAAGGCTTGGCACTTGACCTTGAGGCTCTTGGGTCCCGGGGACACAGTGTCACCCAGGGTCCCAACTGATGCCGTTTTTAGCAAGCCATTTTAGGAGACTTGTCATGGTATGGACACTTCTTGGCCCAATACCCCACCCATCTACAGATTAGGCATTTGCCTTGTGCCTTGTCTTTTAAGGACTTGGGGTTTGCCATAGGGCTTCCCTGGAGGGCAGCCAGCATCTGGGCATGCCTTGTCTCTCCCTTTCCTTCTCTCCCTTTCCTGGGCCTTGGCCTCTCTCTCCTGTTCTTTGTTATGAAAGGTATTGGTGGCTGTCTGGACCATCTCATCTAAAGAAGCAGCAGACTTCTGCAGCTGTAGCTGTTGTAGCTTTATCCTATTGTCTAATGTACACTGGGACAGGAATTTGTCCTTTAAAATCATCTGTTCCTCATAAGACTCTAAGCTTAGATGGGTAAACTTTTGGAGGGCCTCTTTAGCCTTTCCAGTAAGGCAGTGGGGTTCTCACTGGGCTCCTGAGTTATTGCTGAGATGTGGGCATAGTTATTAGTTTTTGTGGGGTTGCTTTTAGTCTTGCCTTTACACAGATCAAAAAATGATCCCCTTCCCAGATGTGTTCAGCATCACTATAATTCCAACTAGGATATGAGGAGGGGAGTGCAGTTTCCCCCATGAGGGATTTAATGCTTGACATGTGAAGCCCCATGGCATACCTTTGGGCTTCCTTTAAGGTCTTTACCTTCGGGCTCAAGGTCAGATAAAGTTTGACTAAATATGACCATGATGTCCTTCCACGTCAAGTCAAAGGCCAAGGTAATATGTTGGAATGTATCTATATATTTGCCTGGGTCATCTGTATAGCTTCACAGGTCTTATTTGATCTGTCTTAGTTCTAAGGGGGAGAAGTTCCTATGGACCCGGGTTGGTCCAAATTCTCCTCCAGTTTCAACTAAGGGGCATACTCGAGTTGGCTTTTGTGGAGGGGCTGCTCCTGGATGTGGGAGCATGTTTGGATACAAGGAAGGAACACCAGGCAACTTAGGAGCCATGGGAGGTGAGCCATCACCAGGGGCTTCCTTCTCTTGGTTGTCTGTACCTAACACCACTTGCCTACTAGGCTAACATTCAGGGCATACGACAATCCCATACTTAAGACAGAGTCCCTTCATATCTTTAAGTCAGAAGAAAAGTTGGATATAGGAGATCTCTGTCCATTTTCCTTGTCTTTTGCAGAATAAGTCTAGCTGCAGTATGGTATTGTAATTTAAACTCCCATCCTCAGGCCAGTGTTCCTTATCCGCCAGAGGATATCATGGCCAAGATGTGGCACAAAAGAATTTTAAGTGACTTCTCTTGAGAGTTAGGGCATTGAACAGCTTCCAGTTATCTAGGATGCATTTTATGGCATCTGTCGGGAAGTGGATTGGTTACTCCCCACCTAAAAGACAGTGATGACAGGGAGGAAAAGAAAAATGAAAAAAAAACTAATAGGCCTCCTTCTATTTTATTGGTGGACTTCCTTAGGGGTGAGTCTTTCTGAAGCTTATCCTACCCAAATACTGTTGCAACTTGAGAGCTAGGTGTCCCCAGGTCAGGTTGCAGATCTCCAGGCAGGCTGAGGTGTGACAGCCTCCTGGAGATTGAATCCCCAGGCAAGTTGAGGCAGGTCGGCCTCCTGAGATTTGGGTCCCTGGGCAGGTCGAGGTATGTCGACCTCTTGAGACCCCTGGCCTGGCAGATCCCCGAGCAGAAGCATGTCAACCTTCTGTGGACCAGATCCCTAGTTAGGTCAAGGCAGGTCGACCTCCTGGGATGCCTGGATTGGAGTTGGGCATCCCTAAAGTCTTCAGCGTGACTAGTGCTGGGTAGGATTAAGGGGTTGTATTCTTAACTCATTGCCAGTTTAACAATGTGAATGGGAATACATACCATGATGTAAAGCAGTCCAAGCTTTTTCCCTGAGACTGGGAACCTGGCGAAACAGACATAAGCCTTATCTTGTTGCCCTAAGGGAATGTAAGTCACTGATTTCCTCCCTAGTCCTCCATAAGAGCAATTTAGAGTGTTTCCAATGGTAACGTTTCATTGCCATATACCCACTCTAGGTAAGAACAGAAGTAATGACAAAGGAGTGTGTTATCTGGTCCTGTTAAGGATATTAGAGTATTTTAATAATAAGTGGGGTGGAGTGATGTTGCCTACAAGGGGGCAGGGTCCTGGCTGTAGGAGTTAGTAAGTGGCTTAAGAACAAATTGATAAGAGGCAACAGACCAGACAGTCCATAAAAGTGGAGTGGAGATTTGATCCAGGGGTATGTTTGTAACTTTAGGAGAAAGGTGGTAAGGGTTTGGACCCAAAGGCCTGCAGGACTAACTCCCAAAGTGGCAAACATTATCCCTGGAAACCCAATTGCTCTTGAAGGCATGCCACTAACAGATGGACTTCTAGCAGGCATTGTGTGCTTGTCACCCACCGTAGCAGGTTCACTAAGTGATACTGTTGTTGCATATGTTGTAGGAAACATGGGAGATGAAGCCTGAATCTCTACGGAGATTGGATATTATACAATATTTCCCTCACAAGGGCCAGCTATTTTCTGGTTGTTCCTCCAGAAGATTGTAGAGGCAATACTATGGGCCTGGATGGGGCTCAGGAAAAGAGCATGAAACAAGAGCAAAGGGGGCAGAGCACAACTTTTGGAAGAGTGACATAGCCCAAGGGCATAACCGAAACCAATTAAAATCAAATGGGTCCAAGATGACAAATCAAATTCAACCAAACCTTAATCCTCAATCTGCAAGCTAAATGACACACCCAGAGGTGCCAGGACAGTTCCAAGGCACTATCAAAAGACCAAGGAGTGGGTACTTCCCCTATTGTTGAAATGATCCTCCCACTCATTAGCATATGAAATCACCCAGCTCTAGAACACTAACCACACCACATTCCATGCCCACCACACTCACCCTCTGTGATGGCCCACACTCTTGGAGTGTGCTTCTCTTTGAATCTGAACAAATCTAGCTCTTACCTATCACTGTGTCTCTCACTGAATTTTTTTTCCATGAGACATCAAGAACCTGAGCTTCATTAGGTCCTAAAACCAGGCACTATGGGTTTTGGCAGGGCCCAAGTCCCAGTTGGATACAGCTGAGTGACAAGGCATAGCACAGAGTCCCTGCCACGTGGGTTTGAATCCCAATCTTAGGTAAACAGTTTGAAACACAACTTTCAGAAATGGAAAGATGATGACCTGCCCAATACTTTGTAAGCAGTGGCCTAGATGGAGAGAGGAGCTGAAGGTCGGGAGGAAAAAGCAGTGGGAAAAATGAGGAATCCCCTTCATAACCTGCTGGAAAATCTGCTAAATACCTGACCTGTGCCCACAGTTTTCATTGGTCTGATCCTTGGCACCAAGGTTAAGGACAGAGGAACCCTCACCCCCTTGGGCAACAGTTACTAGGGCCCAGCAGACAGTGGAGTTTGGGGACACACTGGTGAGTAGCCCCTGCCAGGGTCCCTCAGTTGTACCCACTGCCACTTGCCTGTTTGCAAGGGGTTCAAGGAAACAAGAAACAAGAGATTGTAAAGCAATTAAGATTTTGTTAGCCATATGTCCTTCCAGCCATAGGGGCAAGGACCTCCTACTTTAACTGGAGGTCTTGTGGAACCCAAGACTGAGCCATGTGAGCTTTTTTTTGTGTCTGTTTTTGCTGTCCCAGTTTCCAGCACCCTGGGCTTCTCGTCACTTCCACTGCACTGGGTTTTCTTCGTGTTCAGCTTCCACTGCAGGAGCTTTTGCTGAGCTGGGCTTCTGCTATGCTTGGCCCAAGCTGAGGTTGTGTCAGCCAGGTTAAATCTGAGAATCGACACCAAAGATGTTGGGGGAGTGTTTAATTTCCTAAGTTTTGTCTCACTGCAGCAAAAATTTGAAGCAGCGGACCAGTGTTACAGCTCAGTTACAGCTCTGTTTTGTTTGTCAAGGAAGGGAAAATACATCCTTGAGGTGGAGGGATGGGCCGACCCAAAAGACAAGAGAAGAGACTGTTCAATTTTGGCTCTTCTTTTTGGTTTTTCTCCACCCCTGGAGCCTGCCCTATGTAAATTAGGCTAGCCAGGAGGGTTGTTGCTTCACCTGAGGTTCTCCCTCCAGTCCTCAGACCTTCCTTTGTTCTGTTTTCTCAGGCTCTTTCCTTTTTTTATATTTTAGCCACAGCTATTTTGGACTCCTTTTTCCTATTGTAACTACCTAACAGTTTAGTCTCCACAAAATTTCTGAAGAATGGACAAGGCTGAGATTGTTGTTCCGTTTTGCAGATGAGGAAATGAGTTTTGAACAGGTTAAACAACTTTCTAAATCTAGCTGTTTTCTAAGATAGAGAAGCATATTATATGGGAGAAGGCAATGGCAACCCAAGAGAAGCATATTATATAGCACTATAGATATATGCCACTTTCAGATAGCTTCATGTGCTTTTAATCAAGTTTTGTAGTTAGTATAATTTTTTATCCCAATTTTCCCTCAGGATTCTTTTGATATTTTTTTTCTCCCTGTTAATCTCTAATAGCAAACCACTTGTGATGTCTAATTAGAAAGTATGAGCTGGATTTTTCCAGGAATGGAGGTATCAAAGCTTAATGGTGTCCTTCTTATTAAAAACACACAGCTGTTTTTCCAGAGATCCAAAATAAGTATGTTTTTGGTAGGATACAAACCTCTGAGGTTTTTACTTGAATGTGCTGTTTGCATGTAAAATTGGGATTGATTTTAGCATAATGGAAAATTATTGATGTCTGTAGAGTGAATCTATATCAATCTGAATTTACTTTAGCTCAGACTTTACGATTAAAACTTTAATTTTACCAAACAGATTAGCATCCCATTAAGATTTTTGTATGTGACAGCTTTCCCTAAATGCCTTCAAAATGACAGTGCTTTTTATGGTTGAAACAAGTGCTCCTCAAAAATGGCTGTCTCAGTTTCCCCCACAAAAGACGGTAATAGACCCATGTATCCCCAAATCGAAGATTATTCTTGGTAGCTGTAGAGCATGTCAGATTTTTGCTCATTTACTTGTGTTCTGATTTTACTTCACATAAATAAGCTGTTGTGGAAACCCATATTAATTCTCAATGAAGGGGAAAAGACAGGGAATTGAAAAGGCAGCAAATAAAGTACTGTATTGTATTTTTGGAACATTTTTTTTTTTTTTTTTTTAAGTAAATATTTTCCCAGAGAATATCTGAAATGTGTGAGACAAAAAAATACAGAGAGTAATGAGCACAGGATTTGTATGAATTTGAACTGGTTCAGGGCTTTGTTCTGCTACTTACTGTGTGACTTTGAAAAGTCATTGGACTAATCTGGATATGAGTCTTCACAGTCATCAAGTGGGAATGACTACAGTAGGTTGAAGGAATGAGACAAATAGGTAATGGAGAAGAAGCATTCCTGGGAGAAGGCCCAGCATGGAAAAAAAGGCGAGCATGTCATGTAGCTGAGTACTGTGGATGTGGACATGTAGAATAAGGCAGGAAATGACTCTAGAGAGAAAAAAAGTCAGTTGATTTAGGGCATTTAACACCACACAAAGGAATCTGACTACATCTTGACAACAGTGAGTTACTGGGTGTTCTCTGTGTTATCCTTGCTGTGTTATCAGTTTGCATACAATGCTTTACTGAATTATCATAACTTCCCTTTGAGGATGCTGAGGTCCAGAATGCTAAAAAAAAGAAAAGAAAAAACCTCTTTAATATAGCACAGCTGGTAAGTTGAAGAGGCAAGATTCAAATCCTGTTCTGCCTGATTTCAGAATCAGGGCTTCTCCATTCATAACTCTGCTTTGAAAAATATCAAACCCGAGTATCATGATCAGATTTTCTTTTAAGAAAGTGTGCTCTGACTTGGGGGAAGAGAACTAATCTGGGAAAGAGGCCTAACTGGAGACAGACCAGTGGGAAAGCTGATGCAGTCGTGTAGAAATGAGATGGTAGCCAGAAGTAAGGTAGAGAGAGATTGTATTCAAGATATACTTTAAAAATAGAATCAATAGAACTTAGCAATTTATTAGTGAAAATGAAAAGAAAAATAAATAAATAAGAGCCCACCCAGGGTTTTTGGTTTTTTTTTTTAATGTTTTCCTCCATCCATTCTATAATGTAGCTTTACTTTTAAACAGTATTTAATGTTAACGCTCATGGATATTCTGCTTGCCTTCTGAGCCTTTAATTATGCTATTTCTTCTGTCTGGTAAAGAAGCCTTGTTATAGGGAAAAGCAAATTTTGACTCCACGTTGGATGTGTTTCTTTTTCTTTAAACTTTGCTTCCTATTGCTTTTGTTCACTAAAATGATACTGCCCATACATAATGGCCTGCCTCAGGGAACCCTGCCTCTCTGCCTGAATGTTAAACAAAAATTCCTTTGTTCAGGAACCTGTCCACCTGTGGATGGCTACAGGAAGGAAGAAATTAACACATCCTTAAAACATCCCTCTACCAAGGCTGGCCATTCCAGGAGATTCTTGCAAAATTAATGGCCTTTCTACCGCAACTCCTCACTTCCCCTGCATCTCTTTTCTATAACAGAATCTGGCATCTAGACCCCATAAGATGGTTACTTTGAGACACTGGTCTGCCATCTTCTCGGTTTGCCAGATTTCAAAATAAAGTCGTATTCCTAACCTCAACATCTTGTCTCTTGGATTATTGGCCTGTTGTGTGGTGGCCACAGGGAACTTCTACTCTGTAACAGTGTCTCTACCTCACCTACTTTACTAACCGTGGCAAAGAAATCCTACCTCCCTGTTTTAAAAGGTTTTGTTACAGGAAGGGGGACCCCTTCCAGGGCCCAAAACTGGGCTCTTGTCTAACACTTGGAAATGAATTGTCCGAGGAGACACATGTGCTGACAAAGCAAGAGATTTTATTGGGAAAGGGCACCCGGGTGGAGAACAGTAGGGTAAGAGAACCCAGGTGAACAGCTCTGCCGCGTGGCTCGCAGTGTCGGGTTTTATGGTGATGGGATTAGTCTCCGGGTGGTCTTTGGCCAATCATTCTAACTCAGAGTCTTTCCTGGTGGCGCATGCATCGCTTAGCCAAGATGGATGCTAGCGAGAGGGATTCCAGGAAGCGGACGGACATGCAGTGTCTCCTTTTGAACTTTCCCTAACTCTTCCAGTTGGTGGTGGTTTATTAGTTCCGTATTCCTTATTAGGAGTTCCTGTCATAAAACAACTCATGCAAATGGTTACTATGGTGCCTGGCCAGGGTGGGCGTTTTCAATCAGTGTGCTTCCCCTGATAGTTTCACTTATTTTCCCAGACTTTGGTGGTATTTTCCACTGCTGGAATCCTCATATGTCTCATCATTTCTTGAAAAGCATATTGAGAACTCCCTGTATACTTTGTTTTTTTTCGCTTCAAATTTACTGTGGACAAAAACTGCATCCTACTATTCCTTAAAGAGTAATCTAATGTCTTCTTGCACAGAATAGGTGTTAAATTAGTATCTGTTGAGTTTGATTCAATACAGTTGTTTCTCATTTGTGAGATCCACTAATTTGGTAAATATTATAATTCATGGCTCATAAGTTATTTCCTGGGAAAGGCTTTTTTGGACTCCCGTCCAAAGGAGTTTTGTAAATCATGATCTCTGTCTTTCTCTATCTCATTATTTTATTTCCTTTATAAAACTTATTACTGTCTGAGTAAGACTGGATACATAATTGGAAGAGTCTAAAGTACAAAATGAAAGTACAGGCGTCTTGTTAAAAATTACTAAGAATTTCCAGAAAGCAATTGACATTAATTAAACCAAGTTTGAAGCCCTTTTAAAGCAGGGCCTTGTGTGACTGCACAGGTTACATGCCCATTAGGCCAGCCTTGAATTTGAAATTATCTTTTAAATTTTTGTATTTTTTTGTTTCAAATCTTTCTCCTTTTTCATTAAACTCCAAGAAAGCAGGGATCATACCATTCTTTTACCCAGTGCTTACAGGAAAAAAGAAATTGTCAGATGGTACTACCTAATAAGAATTTGTTTAATAAAACAATGGCTTTAGATTGGCATTTCACATTTTGAAACTTTTGAGGGCATTTGTCCAGACAAAACCGTTTCCTCCATGTAATTTCACACAGTGGTTCTGATCTCTGCTACATAATGTATCAGAGATGATGGCAGTGCTTTTTTTAAAATTAAAATCCAGCACTCGCCATGTTGAATAGCTCTAATTATCATCCCTAGGATGTATCCATGGACTGAATGGCCCAGGAAGACTCAATTACCATCACTCCCTTAAGGCAGTCCCTCTCTAAATGTATTTGAGTTTCTGTAATAGCCAACAATTTTAAGTATATTGCTACTCAATCTAGTCAGTGCCTATTTTGTGACGTAAAGACCTTAATTCTCAATTCCTGCCAATCTTGCTTCTCTCAAAAGCATTAAATTAACTTTTATGGAGGAAAAGAAAGCACCTGACTGAAGGCAGTAAGAGGTTAATTTAAACTATTGTTTCTGTGACATGGTGCTACTTCACAAAGTGTGATATCTTCATCAGATGGAATTCAAAACTTCAGGAATAAAGAATTATGGCCTTTCAGGCACTCAAAATACTTTCTGAGATGTATGTGAAAAAGGTAATTGAAGAGTTTGGATTGTCCTTTGAGAAAATGTTGAAAGGTAGTTTGAATCCAATCAAACATTGTTTTAAATAATAGGAGGTGAATTCTCAATAGTTATACAACACCCATTCTTAAAACAGGTGCGGAAAATTGTTTTAAGGGAAAATTCTATTATTTCTCCCAAAACTGTGTCTTTCAGTTTTATAGATGTATGTTAGTCTCCTGGGGTCCCAAATCACATTGGTATTAGTGTTTCTATAACTACTTGTAAAAGGCAAACTTGCAACTAAAATATAATAAGAAAATCTATCATTTGTTAAGGTCCATCATGTGCCACACAATGTGCTTAACTACTTTAAAAATGTTCTCTAATTTAATCCTCATAACAATCTTAAAGGTGGATATCTTTCCTCTCTCCCCTACTTGAGATGTAAAGAAATCAAAGCTTAAAGATATTAACTACTTTGACCAAGGTCACAAAGTAAAAAACAACAAAGCTAAGATTACAACCAAATTTGAGTTGAAAAACAAATATGCTATGTGACATCACAGTTTTTATTGAACAGAGAATTTATATTCATGATAATTTCTAATTTTTCTTATTTTTTTTCAAAGTTCCAAATAGTCTTGTCAAGAGTAAAATTTTGACAGCTTATTCAATTCTAAGTTTCTCGCTCTCTTTTTTTAAATTTGTGCAAATCATTTTCTTTTTTTCAAATTAGTAACCAGCTAAATGAGGAAACAGGAGTTAAAGCCAAGTGCTTCAAGGTATTTTATAATTTGATTACTCTTCCCTTTCACAAATGGCTTCATTTGTAGCAGTGATATATCACAGCTGTGTCAGGATGGCATATCTGATGCAAGTTGGCATCATGTGAGATACATGTTAAGCCCCACTGCTACTGCTGAAATTGCATTCCTCAGCTGGTCTTTCCTCTCCTGAAATACCCTCAGTGGGACTCATCCGTCTGTTTGAATGTATTATGTTCAGAAGGTTTAGAGAGAGTTCAAAAATGGTCTCAGAGATTGCTAACACTTTTGTGTATCAGAACACAACAATTTATTAGGTTATCTTATCAAAAACGTGAAAGTATGTTACAAAATACAGGTTTTCTTGGCATTGGTGGGAAAGAACAGAGATGTCTATGAGGTTCTCTGAGAGGAATATTTATTTATTTCTATTGGAGTATAGTTGCTTTACAATGTTGTGTTAGTTTTTGCTGTACATCAAAGTGACTCAGCCACACATATACATGTATCTCCTCTTCCTTGGATTTACTTCCCACTTAGGTCACCACAGAGAACAGAGTAGAGTATTCCACTCTAAATACTCAAAACAGAGTACTCCCTGTGCTCTGTAGCCAGTTCTCACTAGTTATCTTACACATGGTTGTTGAGTCACTAAGTCATGTCTGACTCTTTGCGACCCCATGAACTGTAGCACGCCAGGCTTCTTTGTCCTCTACTATCTCCCAGACTTTGCTCAAATTCATGTCTGTTAACTCAATGATGGCTATCCAATATATTCATCTTCTTCCACCCCCTTCTCCTTTTGCCTTCAATCTTTCCCAGCATCAGATGTTTGCCAATGAGTTGACTCTGCACTTCACGTGGCCAAAGTATTGGAGCTTCAGCTTTAGCAATAGTCCTTTCAATGAAAATTCAGGGCTGATTTCTTTTAGAATTTATTGGTTTGACCTCCTTGCAGTCCAAGTGACTCTCAAGAGTCTTCTCCAGCACCACAATTTGAAAGCATCAATTCTTTGGTGCTCAGTCATATTTATTGTCCAACTCTCACATCCATACATGACCGATGGAAAAACCATAGCTTTGATTATATGGATGTTTGTCAGCAAAATAATGTCTCTGTTTTTTAATATGCTGTCTAGGTTTGTCATAGCCTTCCTGCCAAGGAACAAGTGTCTTTTAATTTCATGACTGCAATCACTGTCCACAGTGATTTGGAGCCCAAGAAAAGAAAACCTGTCACTGCTTCTACTTTCCCTCCTTCTATTTGCCCTGAAGTGATGGGACCGGATGCCAAGATCTTAGTTTTCTGTAATGTTGAAATTCAGGACAACTTTTTCACTCTCCTCATTCACTCTCATCAAGAGGCTGTTTAGTTTCTCTTCACTTTCTGCCATTAGACTGGTATCATTGATATATCTGAGGTTATTGGTATTTCTCCTGGCAGTCTTGGTTCCAGCTTGTCATTCATCCAGCCTGGCATTTCATATGATATACTCTGTATATAAGTTAATAAGCAGGGTGACAATACATAGCCTTGCCATACTCCTTGCCCAATTTTGAACCAGTCCATTGTTTCATGTTCCATTCTAATTGTTGCTTCTTGATCCACACAGAGGTTTCTCATGATACAGATAACGTGGTCAGTACTTCCATCTCTTTGTAAAGATTTTCCAGTTTGTTGTGATCCATATCAAAGTAAAAGGTTTTAGTGTAGTCATTGAAGCAGAAGTAAATGTTTTTCTGGAGCTCTTTTGCTTTCTCCATGATCTAAAGAATGTTGGCAATTTGATCTCTGGTTCCTCTGCCTCTTGGAAACCCAGCTTGTACATCTGGAAGTTCTTGGTTCATGTACTGCTGAATCCTAGCTTGAAGGATTTTGAACATAATCTTGCTAGGATATGAAATAAGTTTAATTGTATGATAGTTTGAACATATCTTGGGATTGCCTTTATTTGAGATTAGAATAAAAGATGACCTTTTCTCTCCTGTGCCCACTGCGGAGGTTTCCAAAATTTCCAAATTTGCTGACATATTGATTGCATCACTTTCAGTTCAGTTCAGTTCAGTCGCTCAGTCAGGTCCGACTCTTTGTGACCCCATGAATGGCAGCATGCCAGGCCTCCCTGTCCATCACCAATTCCCGAAGTCTACCCAAACTCATGACCATTGAGTCGGTGATGCCATCCAGCCATCTCATCCTCTGTCGTCCCCTTCTCCTCCTGCCCTCAATCTTTCTTAGCATCAAGGTCTTTTCAAATGAGTCAGCTCTTCGCATCAGGTGACCAAAGTATTGGAGTTTCAGCTTCAACATCAGTCCTTCCAGTGAATACCCAGGACTGATCTCCTTTAGGATGAACTGGTTGGATCTCCTTTCAGTCCAAGGGACTCTCAGGAGTATTCTCCAACACCACAGTTCAAAAGCATCAATTCCTTAGCACTAGGCTTTCTTCGTAGTCCAACTTCCACATCCATACATGACTACTGGAAAAACCATAGCCTTGACTAGATGGACCTTTGTTAACAAAATAATGTCTCTGTTTTTTAATATGCTGTCTAGGCTGGTCATAATTTTCCTTCCAAAGAGTAAACATCTTTTAATTTCATGGCTGCAATCACCATCTGCAGTGATTTTGGAGCCCAAAAATATAAAGTCTGCCACTGTTTCCACTGTTTCCCCATCTATTTGCCATGAAGTGATGGAAAAAAATGCCATGATCTTCGTTTTCTGAATGTTGAGCTTTAAGCCAACTTTTTCACTCTCCTCTTTCACTTCATCAAGAGGCTCTTTAGTTCTTCATTTTCTGTCATAAGGGTGGTGTCATCTGTGGTTATTCATATTTATTCCAGCAATTTTGATTCCAGCTTGTGCTTCTTCCAGCTGAGAGTTCCTCATGATGTACTCTGCGTATAAGTTAAATAAGCAGGGTCACAATATACAGCCTTGATGTACTCCTTTTCCTATTTGGAACCAGTCTGTTGTTCCATGTCCAGTTCTAACTGTTGCTTGCTGACCTGCATACAGGTTTCTCAAGAGGCAGGTCAGGTGGTCTGGTATTTCTATCTCTTTCAGAATTTTCCACAGTTTATTGTGATCCACACAGTCAAAGGCTTTGGCATATTCAATAAAGCAGAAATAGATGTTTTTCTGGAACTCTCTTTTTCCATGATCCAGCAGATGTTGGCAATTTGATCTCTGGTTCCTCTGCCTTTTCTAAAACCAGCTTGAACATGCATCACTTTAACAACATCATTTTTTAAGATTTGAAATATTTCATCTGGATTCCATCATCTCTGCTAGCTTTGTTTGTAGTAATGTTTCCTGGGGTCCACGTGACTTCACACTCCAGGATATCTGGTTCTAGGTGAGTGACCACACCATTGTGTTTATCTGGGTCATTAAAACCTTTCTTGTATAGTTCTTCTGTGTATACTTGCCACCTCTTCTTAATTGAGTGTATATATGTGAATTCTAATCTCCCAATCCATCCCACCTTCTTCTTTCCTTGGTATTCATAGGTTTGTTCTCTATGTCTGTCTCTCAATTTCTTCTTTACAAAGAAGTTCATTTACACCATTTTACTAGATTCCATGTATATACATTAGTATATTTGTTTTCCCCTTTCTGACTTACTTCACTGTGTACAACAGACCTAAAGTCCATCCACCTGAATGCCTGCATGCTTCACTCTGTCACCTCCAACTTTTTGTGACCCCGTAGACCATAGTTTGTCAGGGTCTTCTGTCCATGAATTTTCCAAGCTAGCATACTAAAGAGGATTGTCATTTCCTACTGTGGAGATCTTCCCAACCCAGGGATCAAACAGCATCTCCTGTATCTTCTGCATTTGCAGGTAGAACCCTTACCACTGAACCACCTTGGAAACTCCTTTCACATGTCTGCAACTGGCACAGTTTTGCTCCTGTTTATGACTGAGGAATATTCTATTGTATATATGTACAACATCTTCTTTATCTATTCCTCTGTTGATAGACATTTAGGTTGCTTCCATGTCCTGGCTATTGTAAATAGTGCTGCAATGAGCATGCAATGAGCAGAAAACCATATTTAAGAGATTGAAGATGAGTGTTGATGAAGATAAATTTGAAGGTGGAATGAGAGAGCCTAAACAATCTTCATGAAGTGACAAGCATGCAGTAGGAACTTCAACAAGAGTGACTTGAAACTGTGGGGAACATGAAAAGGAGTTGACTAAAGAAGGGGGTAAATGGAAATAGTAATATTTTCATTAGGGAGATGAAAGTCTTTGTATGTGCCCACATCTGTGAGGACTTAAAGCTGGGAAAGGGGTTGAAATGACTGCAGTCTTGGCAAAGGAAAATAAAGTAATAGAAAGCTACATAGGTAGAAAATTAAGCAACAACTCCAATGGGTCAGGGTGTTTGAGCTGTCCAGTGATATCATATGATCCTTATCTCTTGCTTCAAAGCCACAAATACCAAATTTAGGGGAAAAAAAAGAATGTCATAATATGATAAAATAAGACTTATTTATTAAGATACAAAGGGCTTCCCAGGTGGTGCTAGTGGTAAAGAACCTGCCTGGCAATGCAGGAGACATAAGAGTCACAGGTTCAGTCCCTGGATTGGGAAGATTCCTCTGGAGGAGGGCATGACAACCCACTCCAGTATTCTTGCCTGGAGAATCCCGGGGACAGAGGAGCCTGGTGGGCTATGGTTCGTGGGATCACAATGAGTCGGACATTTCTAAAGCAACTTAGCATACATGCATTGATACAAAAGTGAGCAAAATCTCTGTTTCTAAAACAGAAATAGATTCTAGGTAATCCTGGCCAAATAAATAAATACAAATTTGATGCCTGCATGATTTGGGGATAAAATTGAGTTATATCTGAAGTTTGACTGTGATTTCTTCCTCTGGCTGTACTCTTTGCTTGCTGGGACACTGAGTTGCAGCAGAAAGAACCACTGAATTGTGCTCAGAAAATGGATTCACTAGGTAACCCTGTTGTAGTTCACTTACCTTTTTCTGGCCTCAGTTTCTTCATCTGTCAAATGTCTGGATTGCGTTAAGAGATTTCTTATGTCCATTTTCTGTGCAGTGACATCGGCTCATTATAAAGTTAGTATTTTATTTCCTTGACTACAGAAGCTCTTCAAACACATTTAATTCTGTTGGGATCTTTTTCTTCATAGTGTTGACATTCTTTTGTGTAGCTGTGAATTCTTTGGTTAATTTAAAAGACTAAACATTGCCAGTCTAACACACAAGACTCTCATCCCTCTCCATTCAGATGGTAATGGAAGTTGCCCTATACTCCTTTCCTGAGGCATCAGAAGGCAAATACCCCCTTTCAAGTGGGCAGCATGTGAGAATTTTGCTCTTGTTTTAAAATCTTAGCAAAAAGCATTTCCACTTCAGGTTTAATGATCTCAATGATGCTTATGTAGTCAGTAGCACTGCATGATATTCTACCATACTACAGAGAAATAGTATACTTTGGCTGCTTAGTCTGTGCATCTCTAGATATTGATAGTGACATTTATGGGGATTATTTCTATACAAAGTCACAGAAAATGGTCAAAATTCTGAACAAAATGGCATATGTTTGCTAGCTTTGAAATTATTTGGTATTTGAGTGTTAATCTTAGAAGGCATAAATCCATGAGATAAAGTCTTTGTTCCAAACCATACCCTGATTATCAAGAAAAGGACAGTCAGTGCCACATATCCTCAGGGATTTTATTATGTATCCTAATGCATTATTGGGAATTGAAAAGAAACACGAAATTTGTCCCAGTCTGGAGTTTAATTTTTAATCCATTTAATGTCTATTTTGATAGAAATCCACCTATGGTTCATTTCTTTTTCAGGGTAATGGTTTATTTATTTTTAGTCACATATGCATGCACACACGCGCACACACACAAAAAGAGGTTTCTCAACTGCGGTTTAAAAAAAACTAAACACATAGATTTGGCCTACTTTTCATTTGATTAAGGCATGCACACACCTACAAATATTCTAAGCTCCAATTTAGGTCACTGAACATCATCCAGTCAGTTCATCACAGCACTTTCCACTCAGCATGCTTGTGGTATGAAGGCGCATGTGTATGCAGGCATGCATTTGGGGTTGAGGTGGGGGTTGTTCCTGATATGTGGAAATTGTAGCTTTAACAGACAACAGCAAAATATTGGTAATGATTCAAGTCTAGAGAGATTATGTGTGTGTAGGTATAGATAGTGTAGACAGATAGATGTAAAAGTGCAATTAATAAGGATCACAGTTATTTTATGGTGTCTTTTCCACAGTCAGCGATTCCTAGAGCTCCCTGTTTTCCTCTTACCTTATCACTTCAGGCCTCTTTTCTTTACCATTTAGGTCCTCTCCAACCCAGTTTCATCCTAACTTAGTCCTACTCTTCCACTAGGTACCTGTAACTATGGTTATCCCATTCCAAAATACTCCTCTAGTCCAGTGTTTTCTTCTCCAGGTTCTGGTGAGTTTGGATTTTGTGATTCCTTTGTTTTTAATAAAGGTCACTTGTGTGGGTTTCTTCCTAATTTGGGATTCTTATATACTTTAAGGGTTACCTGTGTACGGAAAAAAGAGGCATGGAAAAAATCCAACTTCAACTGGACACAGGAAGCAAAAATGTGAATTATGAATGGCAATGACACAAATCATTTTTCTTTTGACATATATGTCTAAAAGCCTCTTATTTTTGGTACACATTTCCATTGATTCCTGAGTACAAATCACAGAGCTAACTTTCCTTTAATATAATTTCTGCTTGTGATTTATAGCAATTCTGTGTGCTGAATTTCAAGCACCCATTACTGAAATACCATATGGACTGAATGCGTATTTCAGTGTATTGATTTGTGCCAGTAACCTCTCTTCTGGAAGGTACTTCATTTATCTGAACAACTGATGCTGTCTCTAAAGAAATCTAGCACTTACTGAATTTGTATAAGGCCGCTTAGTGAACCTTACTGTAGTTTTTTCATTGTACTATACTGATACATGTGTCACAAATGTGTTTGAAAACAGATTTTTTAAAATGAGTTTTTATATTTTCATATTTTCCTCTTACAGGTAGCAAAAGATGAGAATCAGGGAGGGAATCAAGACATTACATTTCAATCATTCATATACTTTTCTATAAAATCTTTGATTTGGAACCAATATTAGGTAGAAGTTTTTTCCTCTTTTTTTGACTCTATCATATATGCCAAAAATAAAATAAACCTTAATATTTTTAACCTGAAATATATGTTTGTATATGGAATAAAGTTATGAGAGCCAGTCATCTGTTAAATTTGAAATTCAACTACATCCCTTGGAATCTATTAATTTTAGGATTTGAGATAATCTGTCCTGGGCTTTTCTGTTTTTTTCCTGGAATGTAATTTTTTTTTCACTTTCTACATCTACTGATTTTCCTTTATAGTTGATTCCTGTACTCCTTTGGTTTGTAATTTTTATATTGTGATCTCATTTCTATTTGAAAAGTGGTCTTCATAGAAGTGTTAATGTGCTCTATTTTCTTTTGTTAATTCAAGAGATGTGTTAATGGTCTTGAATTATTTTGATATGACTTTTTCTGACTTCTAATAAGATTATATTAATAGTGCCTTTATTTCTATAGGTCAAGAGTTTCATTCTTAGCTTCATAAAGCATTGCTAGTAGTATCCAAAGAACACAGACTTGGAGAAGCTCAAGTAGGATTCAGATAAATAAAAAATGAACTGAAGTCAAAAAACGATAGGTACATTTAAAAAAATGAAAATTGATATTGGATATTATATATGTTGCAGGAGCAGACAGATACCTAAAATACCATCATAGGTAGAGAAATACTGACTTTGAAAAATTACTATGAGAGTAATATACTGAGACAAGTTTACTATATAATATATAACATTTGTAATAAAATCAGAAAGTCTAATATGATAATAATGTGCACTTATCCTGTTACATAGGTATATTCTAGAGTGAAATAGAGACACATTTCAGAAAACTCATACTTAAAACAACTATGTCTAAGTTTTTGTCTAAGGAATTGTAGCCTCTGGCTCTCTTGATAAATACTGACTTTAAGGCCCTAATGTATTTGGGATATAATGAGTCACTTCAGTTCAGTTCAGTTGCTCAGTCATGTCCGACTCTTTGCGACCCCATGAAATGCAGCACACCAGGCCACCCTGCCCATCATCAACTCCTGCAGTTCGCTCAGACTCATGTCCATTGAGTCAGTGATGCCATCCAGCCATTTCATCCTCGGTCGTCCCCACTCACCTGCCTCCAGTCCCTCCAGCATCAGAGTCTTTTCCAATGACTCAACTCTTCGCATGAGGTGGCTAAAGTACTGGAGTTTCAGCTTCAGCATTATTCCCTCCAAAGAAATCCCAGGGCTGATCTCCTTCAGAATGGACTGGTTGGATCTCCTTGTAGTCCAAGGGACTCTCAAGAGTCTTCTCCAACACCACAGTTCAAAAGCATCAATTCTTCAGTGCTCAGCTTTCTTCACAGTCCAACTCTCACATCCATACATGACTACTGGAAAAACCATAGCCTTGACTACATGGACCTTTGTTGGCAAAGTAATGTCTCTGCTTCTGAATATGCTATCTAGGTTGGTCATAACTTTTCTTCCAAGGAGTAAGCGTCTTTTAATTTCATGGCTACAGTCACAATCTGCAGTGATTTTGGAACCCCCAAGAATAAAGTCTGATATTGTTTACACTGTTTCCCCATCTATTTGCCATGAAGTGATGGGACCAGATGCCATGATCTTATGATTTAGGTCAGACCTGAATGGTCTAGTGGTTTTCCCTACTTTCTTCAATTTAAGTCTGAATTTGGCAATAAGGAGTTCATGATCTGAGCTACAGTCAGCTCCTGGTCTTGTTTTTGTTGATTGTATAGAGCTTTTCCATCTTTGGCTGCAAAGAATATAATGAATATAATCAGTCTGATTTGGTGTTAACCATCTGGTAATGTGCATATATAGAATCTTCTCTTGTGTTGTTGGAAGAGGGTGTTTGCTATGACCAGTGCATTTTCTTGGCAAAAGTCTATTAGTCTTTGCCCTGCTTCATTCTGCATTCCAAGGCCAAATTTGCCTGTTACTCTAGGTGTTTCTTGACTTCCTACTTTTGTATTCCAGTCCCGTATAATGAAAAGGACATCTTTTTTGGGTGTTAGTTCTAAAAGGTCTTGTAGGTCTTCATAGAACCGTTCAACTTCAGCTTTTTCAGCATTACTGGTTGGGGCATAGACTTGGATTACTGTGATATTGAATTGTTTACCTTGGAAATGAACAGAGATCATTCTGTCGTTTTTGAGATGGCATCTAAGTACTGCATTTCAGACTCTCTTTTTGACCATGATGGCTACTCTATTTCTTCTAAGGGATTCCTCTCCACAGTAGTAGATATAATGGTCATCTGAGTTAAATTCACCCATTCCAGTCCATTTTAGTTTGCTGTTTCCTAGAATGTCGACATTCACTCTTGTTATCTCTTGTTTGACCACTTCCAATTTGCCTTGATTCATGGACCTAACATTCCAGGTTCCTATGCAATATTCCTCTTACAGCATCGGACCTTGCTTGTATCAACAGTCACATCCACAACTGGGTATTGTTTTGCTTTGGCTCCATCCCTTCATTCTTTCTGGAGTTATTTCTTCACTGATCTCCAATAGCATATTGGGCACCTACTGACCTGGGGAGTTCCCCTTTCAGTATCCTCTCATTTTGCCTTTTCATACTGTTCATGGGGTTCTGAAGGCAAGAATACTGAAGTGGTTTGCCATTCCCTTCTCCAGTGGCCCACATTCTGTCAGACCTCTCCACCGTGACCCACCCATCTTGAGTGGCCCCAGGGGTGTGGCTTAGTTTCACTGAGTTAGACAAGGGTGTGGTCCTAGTGTGATTAGATTGACTAGTTTTCTGTGATTATGGTTTCAGTCTGTCTGTCCTCTGATGCCCTCTTCTAACATCTACCATCTTACTTAGGTTTCTCTTAACATGAACGTGGGGTATCTCTTCTCAGCTGCTCCAGCAAAGCGCAGCCTCTGCTCCTTACCTTGGATGAGGGGTATCTCCTCACTGCCGCCCCTCCTGACGTTGAACGTGGAATAGCTCCTCTAGGCCCTCCTGCAGCCGCGCAGCCATATAATGAGTAGTATCCACAAAACCCAGTCAATCCTAAAGGAAATCATCCCTGAATATTCAATAGAAGGTCTGTTGTTGTAGCTGAAGCTCCAATACTTTGGCCACCTGAGGTGAAGAGCTGACTCATTGGAAAAAGACCCTGAGGCTGGGAAAGACAGAAGGCAAAAGGAAAAGGGGACAGCAGAGGATGAGATGGTTAGATAGCACCACTGACTCAATGGACATGAATTTCACCACACCCTGGGAGATAGTGGAGGACAGAGGAATCTGGCATGCTGTAGTCCATGGGGTCACAAGGAATCAGACACTACTTAGTGACTGAAGAACAACAGCATTTAAAAAAAAAAAAAAGTCTCTAATGAAGAAGATAAAAATACCAAAAATTGGGAAATTTCTTTTACTTACAATGAAATACTTTCCTTCTTTTACTTAGAAGGAAATACTTTCAAAATAGAGTAATAAGGAATAGGAAACATAATATTCCATAAGACCTATTTTGTGTCAAGCTTGTGAGAATATTTTATGTTCTGCTTTTTTCTTTAACCATCACAATCGTTTCTTTCTACACATGAGAGAACTAACCCAAAGTCAAACATCAGTAAGCAGTGGTGCTGATTTTGTTAGTCACTCAGTCACATCCGACTCTTTGCAACCCCATGGAGTGTAGCAGGACAGTGTTCTCTGTCCATGGGATATCCCAGGCAAAAATACTAAAGTGAGTTGCCATGCCCTTCTCCAGGAGAATTTTCCTGACCCAGGGATCAAACCCGTGTCTCCTGCATTGCACTCAGATTCTTTACTATTTTTCTTTCATTTTTAAAAATCTAATATAGATGGTTCCCAAGCTATGATGTTTGACTTATGATTTTTCCACTTTACAGTGGTGTGAAAGTGATATGTAATCAGAAGAAACAGCTTCAATTTTTATCTTCCGTTGGGTTAGCAATATGTGGTATGGAAATCTCTCATGATTCTGGTCAGGGCAAGCAGCCTGAGCTCCCAGGCAACCACACAGTAATGAGAGGAAACAACCAATACACTTAACTACCATTCTGTATCCATACAACCATTCTGTTTTTCTTTCAGTACAGCATTCAGTAAGTTACCTGAGATACTCAGCACTTTACTATAAAACAGGCTGTATGTTAGATGATTTTGTCCACCTGTAGGCTGATATTTCTGAGTATGTTTAAGGGAGACTATGCTTAGCTTTGATGTTTAGAAGGCTAGGTGTAGTATATGTCTTTTTAATTTATGGTAATTTCAGTTTAAGGATGAGTTTATTGGTATGTAACCTCATACATCTAAGAAGCCCTCTTCTAGTTTTTGGGGGGATTTGTGTGTGTGTGTGTTTAATAATTTATCACGGTATTACAGAAAAATAAGCAGAAGCTGATGAAAATTATTATTTTTAATTGGACTGAATCTCCAATTGACAGTGATGTAAAATTCCATTTTATTATAATTTTCGAGGATTCTGAACAGACAAGCAATTCAAGTATGAATCTCAATAGGAACAGATTTGTAAACACAACACATATATCTTAGAATCATAGATGAGCAATATGGGTTGTAAAAAAAATTGTCATGCATAGATTTTCTTAAATGCTTTCTTGTAAATGGTGTTTTATTTGTTTTAGATTTTGCTGGTTCTGTTGAGTATAGTTCCAGCTGATCTAAAATTTTAAGAAAGAGATACCCAATCTGCACATATAATCATTTCCTTTGATGTCATAATATTTACATACATACAAAGAAACATGAGAAGCATCAGTAATGTTTCAGTCAGTACACTGATACGGTGAATTCCCTCCATTCCACTGCCAGTGTTACTCTTACTGTTTTGGTGCCGAGATCTACAGCCCCACTTCTGGGTAGATTACAGATAGTTTGCTTCCCTATACTTGGTTCAATAATAATGCATATTCTTCTGATTCCTCCACAACAACAAATTCTTCGAAGTATCTAACCCAAATTTCACAAGCCAAAAATCATGAGAGACAAAGCAGTGTCCTCTTATTATAAATATAATGATACAGTCCCAATGAATACTTATTGTTTGGTTAGTTTTTCCAGGAACTGAAATGGAGTTTATATGGGATAGGCATTTTATTCCTTGCAACAATGTTCAGGTTTCCCACCTTTACAGACGAGCACATGAAGAATCTGAACTTCTATAAGGTTAAGTAACTTAAAATAGCGGTAGTGATGGTGGTGAAGTCGCTAAGTTGTGTCTGACTCTTGTGTCCCCAAAGACTGCAGCTGGCCAGGCTCCTCTGTCCATGGGATTTTCCAGGCAAGAATACTGAAGTGGGTTGCCATTTCCTTCTCCAGCAGATCTTCCCAACCCAGGGATCAAACCTGGGTCTCCTGCACTGCAAGCATTTTCTTTACTGACTGAACTACCAGGGAATTGCTATTAATATGTTAATAAGAAGAGATAGATAGTAGCACTGGTGTTTGAATTAGGTGTTTTGTTTTTTTTTCTTTTGCAAATGCTTTAGTTATTGAATGGAAAGAATTTTTTTTCCCTGAATATACACTTCAGACTTTCTAGTTTATTTATTTATTTTAGGTTTATTTTGGCTGCGCTGGGTCTTCATTTCCTGTACTGGTTCGCTAACTGCCACATGAGGGCTTAGTTGTCTGACAGTACACAGGATCTTAATTCTGGACCAGGGGATCAAAACCATGTGCCCTGTAATGGCAGGCAAATTCCTAACCATTGAACCACCAGGGAAGTCCCTGAATCAGGCTTTTTAATGCCAGAACTCATATTTTAAATAAATTTGTTTACCAATTTCCAATTTCTTTACTGTGAAAAAAAATAAAGCTTAAAATAAGACACAATATTCTTCGTATTCCACCACCATTTAGAAGTAGCCCCTCTTATTTCAACAAAATAAGAATGTCTTTACTGTGCATTGATGTTTATGCCTTCTGTGTGTATCTATCCAATAGAATTGTGTGTATTTCACCACAAAACATGTTTAAGTGTGTTTATAGAACCGTTATTTATAATCTTAAAGTGGAAACAACCTAAATATCATCACTTGTTGAACGAATAAGTCATTGTATATTCATATATTGGAATCTTTCATGATAATGAAAATAAACTGCTGCCATATATATCATCATGGTTGATTCTCAAACATAATATTGAGTAGAAAAAGCCAGACACAAAATCAGACATCCTCTATGATTAATTTATTTAAATTCCAGAAATAAACAAGTCAATCTGTAGTGTTTGAAGTCAGGTAATAAAGACATGGGGTTTCCTTGGAGACTCAGCGCTAAAGAATCTGCCTGCCAATGCAGGAGATGCAGGTTTAATCCCTGGGTCATGAAGATCCACTGGAGAAGGAAATGGCAACCCGACTTTAGTATTCTTGCGTGGGAAATCCCAGGGACAGAGGAGCTGGCAGGCTACAGTCCCTGGGGTCGCAAAGAGTAGAACATGACCTAGAGCCTAAATAGCAACCAAGAAGGGCATGAACTGAAATGGTGGTGGTGAGAATGAAAGAGAGAGTAAAATTAAACAAGAATATGAAAATACGTGTGTAAGAAAAGAGGTGGAAAAGAGAAAGAGAAGCTAAGATTAACTCTGCAGTTTTAAATTGGCAAGAAGCAGGAGTGACAAAAGTTGGGAAAACCAGAAGGGCGGCATATAGGGTATAAATATTGACTTGAATGTTGTGACTCATTGGTGGCAATGGGATGTCTGGATGGGAAGACCCCATGAAGGCTGAAGCCATAGTAATGGATAAAATTGCCAAAGAAAAGGCTGTCAGAATAATAATAAGACAAATATAAGATCTTGGACAATTCTTGTTTTCTGAGTTGGGAAGAATAAAGAAGTAAAAAATAGGGAATGTAAGAGTTATTAGAGAAATATTGGACATAATAACTGGAAGAAAGAGAAACAGGAGCGTTTGAGGAATGGCATTGTACAAGTTCATTACGATGTTCACAAGCTGATGCTGTGCCAAACCTCTCAAATCTGCACACAAATAATATTTTATGGAATAAATACCATTATTATTCCCATTTACAGATGAGAGGTCCAGAGAGATTAAGTAATTTGCTACTTTTCTAGAGAACACATAGTTAGCTAGTGGTAAAGTCTTGATTTGAATCTAATCTCTTTAGCTCTAGAACTCAAGTTTTTATTTCACATTGCAATAAAAAAAGCAGCAGAAAATTACATTGTTTTGGAAGGCAGTAAATGACACCCCACTCCAATACTCTTGCCTGGAGAATCCCAGGGACGGGGGAGCCTGGTGGGCTGCCGTCTATGGGGTCACACAGAGTCGGACACGACTGAAGCAACTTAGCAGCAGTAGCAGCAAACAGTTTAATAAGAGAAAGATTTTCAATCATTAAATAATTTCAAAATCAAGTCACATTAATTGAAACTTTATAACCTTATGTTTGATAATCATCAAATTGACCTCAGGCTTCCTCTGCAACAGATGTAAGAAAGAGAATAAGTGAATGATAATGGGGATATTTTGAAATGTAGAGGAAAGTGTTCATATCAGATATTTTATAAGGTTCCTCAACCCTGTCCCCTCTTATCTCCACTAGAAGCTTGCACATTAATCATTCCCCTCCCTGTACACTCCTTTCAACTTTGGCAAAGTCTCTTTGATACTGAAACATTCTCTTGCAGTTCTAGTATCTACTTCAAGATCTCCCAGACTTGCTTTAATCCCCTTACTTCTGGGAAAGTGAAAGTGAAGTCCCTCAGTCCTGTCGGACTCTTTGCGACCCCATGGACTGTAGCCTATCAGGCTCCTCTGTCCATGGGATTTTCCAGGCAAGAGTGCTGGAGTGAATTGCCATTTCCTTCTCCAGGGGATCTTCCCGACCTAGGAATCAAACCCGGGTTTCCTGTATTGCAGGCAGACACTTTACTGTCTGAGCCACCAGGGAAGCATATATCAAATTCTTCCCCTTCTCCTATCATTTTGAATTGTTGAGGCAAGGGAGCTGGGCTCTGTTGGAAAAATGAGCGAGTATTATGAATAGAAGTCTTGATTTTGGTGAAAGAGCAGAACTTTATGGACAAGTTGAGTTCATTCACAGTAGAAAAGAGGATGTGCCAAGAAAATGAAGAAAATTTTATGGGGAACATTGTACTATATACTGGGATACTTGCCCTTGAGTAGAAACTAGGGAGAGAAGAGGTAAATAGGACAGAATTTGCTGTACAGGAAATTTCATGTTAACTCGGGGACCCCAGAGGGGAAATATACTTATATATATAAAGAATAGACAGAGATTGCAGTTAAAATATTTATATGTTAGTAAAACATCTATTTCTGCTTTATTGACTATGTCAAAGCCTTTGACTGTGTGGATCACATTAAACTGTGGAAAATTCTGAAACAGATGGGAATACCAGACCACCTGATCTTCCTCTTGAGACATCTGTATGCAGGTCAGGAAGCAACAGTTAGAACTGGACATGGAACAACAGACTGGTTCCAAACAGGAAAAGGAGTACATCAAAGCTGTATACTGTCACCCTGCTTATTTAACTTATATGCAGAGTACATCATGAGAGACACTGGGCTGGAAGAAACACAAGCTGGAATCAAGATTGCCAGGAGAAATATCAATAACCTCAGATATGCAGATGACACCATCACTTCATATCTCAAACCAAAGTTAACCTAAGAATGCTTTTTTGAATGCGTTTTGAAAAGAATAGCAAAATTAGATGGAAATTTTGCTAGATTTTTTTTTAGAACAAATAGATTAAACAAGCAAAAAATATGCAAAGCTATAGTGCTAGCAATACATTAGCAAATTAAGAATTATCTCAAGAAAGAGCCAAAGAACAAACATCAATACAATTTTCAAAAGCTACATTAAAAACTATTTCAGTATTAGAAGAAAAAAAACTTAGATCAAGACAATGATGAAAATGAGTGAAAATGCCTTTTTATGCCTTTTATCTCCCTAGAGCAATGGGATAAAAATTCAATTTTGAACCAACCATATTAAAGTATTTCAGAAGGTATGGTAATTTATGGCTTTATTTTGCTTTAGTTTAACATTGCATAAACCCAAACTGTAACTTTGCTAAAACATAGATCCTAAATTTATAATTTTATTAATTAAAACTGAAGCATATTTACCCAGGCTAATGCTATAAAACATGCCCTGGAGCAAGGCACTGCCTGTAAAATTTGTTTCAAGCCTTGTCTGTCTACATAGTTTCTTCAAGATTAAAGAAATTCTAAGATTTTCTTTATTTCTTCTACTGGTGTGTTAGATGCACATTGTTGCTTTGCCTGTGACTTCTCTAGTGATTGGTAACACAAAAAATCTAAGAATCTAACACCTTAATCATTCCTCTTGAAGAAATCTTTGCAATTCCCATGTTGCACAGTTACAATTTAGGGAAAAAATAAAATCAAATAAAGTGAGTAGAATAATACTAAGTTGCAAATACATTGCAAATCTGTTGTAGTATCTCCTTTTCCTGAAATGTATAGTTCAAGGAAAAACAATATCATAGAGCCATTGTTTTTAAAGCTGTAATCTGTGGGTTTTAGATTTTGAAAGGAATTGAGAAGAAATGAAAGGGAGTGGTTGTTGTAAGAAATGCTTGACACTGGAGTAATAAAGTGCTGGTTGAAGTTGAAAAATCGTAGAACGCCACTGGGATGTTTTGGTGAATACAGAAATACTGGAGAAACATAGTTTTATGGACTCTAACCCAGGGGTCCCTAACCCCTGGTACTGATGAGTGTGCTGTTAAGAACTAGGCTTAAGCAGGAGGTGAGTAGTGATCAGTGAGTGAAGCTTCTTCATTTACAGCTGCTCCCCATCATTCACATTGCCACCTGAGTTCTTCCTCCCATCAGGTCAGTGGCAGCATTAGATTCTCATAAGTGCCTGAATCCTACTGTGAACTGCACGTGCAAGGAATCTAGGTTGCATGCTCCTTATGAGAATCTAATGCCTAATGATCTGAGGTGAACCTGAGCTGATGACGCTAGCACTGGGGAGCAGATGCAAATACAGTTTATCATTAGCAGAGAGGTTTGACTGCACAGAGACCACGATAAATCAACTGCTTGCAGACTTGTATCAAAACCCTATTAGTGAGTGGCAAGTGACAATTGTTTAGTTATTTAATTATATACTGCAATGCAATAATAATAAAGTACACAATAAATGTAATGCACTCAAATCATCCTAAAACCACCCCCACCCCGATCCGTGGAAAAACTGTCTTCCACAAAACCAGTCCCTGGTTCCATAAATTGTTGGGGACCACTGCCCTAAAGCATAAGGCAGATCGAATGCGAGTCAATTTTGTTCATTAGGGTACCTAGCGCAGAATGTGGCATTAAGCAGAGCCTTGATAAAGACCCAGTTAAATCTTCCTCTCTAGCTAAAGGTTACAGAGTTCAGTTCAGTTCAGTTGCTCAGTCGTATCCGACTTTTTGCGACCCCTGCAGCCCGCCAGGCCTCCCTGTCCATCACCCTCTCCCGGAGTTTACAGAATTTGATTATGATTTATCTTCAGTTCTCACGCTTCATGTTGGGCTTCCTTAGGCTCTAGCCTAAACCTTCTACTGTTTGTTACTGACATGCGGTCTAATTTCCATATCTTAGATACCATCTCTATGATTCCATTCCCAATGTGTGTTTCTAACCCTAACCTTCCCACTGACCCATGGGCTTCCACATTCAACTTTCTAGTTGACATTTATACTCACAAAACTAAGGAAAACCTCAGCCTAATATGATTAAAATAGAGGTACCAGTTATTTATGGTTGAAATAAAATTTGTTTGTATTTCAGAACAAAAAAGTTCTAATAAAACCTAATATTTATCCTTTTTTTTTTTTTTAACAAACTCTGTTCTGGGCTTTGGCCTAGGGCTCTTTCTGGGATGTATGTAGTGAGGCTCAGTCACACCAGTTCCATTTCACTCTTGGTTCCTTCCCCTGTTACCATCGTCTTCTGTCACTGAAGCTCACGTCCTTCACTTGTTCATTACTGATATGAGAAATATGAACTGGAGTTTTGGTAGGAAGAAAAGGAAATGCTAAGAGAAAAGCTAATGACTAGAAAAGAGAATTACTCTGACCACCTATGTGTATATCTGTATCTGTATATGCATGTGTGTGTGTGTTTGTGTATATAAGATAAAGATACATATGTATGTAGTATATAAGCATGAATGTGTTTCAGTGATATTATTGGAACTCAAGAATTTAACTGCTAAAATAATTTTCTATGCCCAGAGTGGGTACCTATTTGCATTTGTTTTCCTAATTATTTCTATAATTGGTTCTACAAGTAAATATGGAAATGGCTGGCTTATTCCTACCTTCTGTTTAGTATGGATATACAGAGAAGGCAATAATACATATTTAATTTATTCTTCATTTTTTTTTTTTTTTTAACAAACTCTGTTCTGGGCTTTGGCCTAGGGCTCTTTCTGGGATGTATGTAGTGAGGCTCAGTCACACCAGTTCCATTTCACTCTTGGTTCCTTCCCCTGTTACCATCGTCTTCTGTCACTGAAGCTCACGTCCTTCACTTGCTCATTACTGATATGAGAAATATGAACTGGAGTTTTGGTAGGAAGAAAAGGAAATGCTAAGAGAAAAGCTAATGACTAGAAAAGAGAATTACTCTGACCACCTATGTGTATATCTGTATCTGTATATGCATGTGTGTGTGTGTTTGTGTATATAAGATAAAGATACATATGTATGTAGTATATAAGCATGAATGTGTTTCAGTGATATTATTGGAACTCAAGAATTTAACTGCTAAAATAATTTTCTATGCCCAGAGTGGGTACATATTTGCATTTGTTTTCCTAATTATTTCTATAATTGGTTCTACAAGTAAATATGGAAATGGCTGGCTTATTCCTACCTTCTGTTTAGTATGGATATACAGAGAAGGCAATAATACATATTTAATTTATTCTTCACTTCATTTTTTAACAAATCATATGATCACATTATTGGAATGATATCTAGTTTAGTATTCTGTTCCTGTACTCAAACACTGGGCTTCTTTCATAGAAAATGGATACCCTTTATGAGAATTAAATGGTCAAATATAGAGAGGTAGATGCTAATTGTAAATGCTATTTGAATAAATTTGCATATGAAAAATCTTCAGAAAACTTCTTTTACGCCATAAAAAGCACATAGGTGCATGTTCTATCCATAAACCACTTTATTTGGAATGACTCCATTTTCATACTTATGCCAGCAACTCTAGAGTCAAAACAAAAGTTCTAAAGTTTTTGATAAAATCTTTTGTCTTCTTCATCAGTTGGTTGTACACTTAGTAAGTTATCTATTTTATCTGGAAGGATTCCTATATTTTGTGGATGCCATTATCAGGAGCTAATCAAAATGCAGAAGAAAGAGAGAGGGAAATGGAAAATATATTTGGAAAAAAAAAGAAATATAGAAAATATGGATCAATAAGGGTAGTGAATTAATTACCTGAACATGTTAGAAAATATAGGTCATTGAAAATATAATTTGCTACTAGAATTAGAGGTTTTGATTTGTCCTGTTCTTTGGCAATTCCAGTCATGTGAAAGAAAATATTTGTTTAAATATCCCTAGAACAGATATCAATTAAACATTCCCTAATAAACATTTATTTTAATGGGATTTTCTTTGCTAAATTTTGGTTGCCTTTTGAGTGAAATAGGAGACTACCATCAGATCATTGTTCTCAGGAAGTTGTTTGTCCCTATAGTCCCTAGTCCAGCTATGTTTGCATTACATCTGGCACAAAAGAGCAATGCAACAATAAATTCCAGGCTACTTACCAAAGACATGTATTTTATATATATATATATATATATATATATATATATGTATATGTGTGTGTGTGTGTGTGTGTGTGTGTGTATTTATTTTGGGCTGAACTGAATCTTAGTTGTTGCATGGACTTTTTTCTGGTTGCAGAGAATGGGGTGTGCTCTCCAGTTGTGCACACTGCTCAGTGGGTGGCTTCTCTTGTTGTCAAGCATGGGCTCTAGGGCACATGGGCTTCAGTAGTTGCATTGCGAGGGCTCAGTTGTTGTGGGTTTTGGGCTCTAGAGCATAGGTTCAGTAGTTGTAGTACATGGGCTTGTCAGGGATTGAACCTGTGTCTCCTGCATTGGTAGATGGATTTCTCATTGCTGAGCCACCAGGGAAGCCCACCACTGACATTTCTCTGTTTCTTTATCTACTGGTGAAAGCCCTAACCAATCAGTGTGTAAAGTCCGCACTCTTATTTTTTTAAGAAAATCAAAGTCATAGGCTGACAGATATTAATAATTATATCTGAACTCAATTAAATGAAATTTTTATTGATAATATTAACATTATTAATATTTCTAAAGTTGCTTCCATAATGATATCTGATTTACTCAGGTTAAAACGCTTTGGTAACTTTGACTCTTATAGGGGACCATGTCTACTATTGACCTGGTGGTAGACTCAGACTATCAGTACATGTTCAATTACTATTATTCTACTTTAGGAGCTTTGCTGAATCACAAATTTAAATATATATATATATACACATATATATTTCTTAATTATGTGTTATACCATTGTTCTTCCTGTGAGAACAACTGTAGAGGGTTGAAATAGCACATGATTCTGAAGATGAAATATCTCAGTCTAGATTTAGGTACAAATAATCTAATATAGTTCTTCCTCTCACCAAATTAAGAAACATTGCTCTTATTTTGGGAGAAGGAAATGGCAACCTACTCCATTATTCTTGCTTAGAGAATCCCGTGGACAGGGGAGCCTGGTGGCTGCTGTCCATAGGGTTGCACGGAGTCGGACATGACTGAAGTGGCTTAGCATGCATGCATGCATTGGAGAAGGAAATGGCAACCTACTCCAGTAGTCTTGCCTGGAAAATCCCATGGACGGAGGAGCCTGGTAGGCTGCAGTCCATGGGGTCGCGAGGAGTCAGACACGACTGAGCGACTTCACTTTCACTTTTCACTTTCATGCATTGGAGAAGGAAATGGCAACCCACTTCAGTATTCTTGCCTGGAGAATCCCAGGAATGGGGGAGCCTGGTGGGTTGCTGTCTATGGGGTTGCACAGAGTCGGACACTACTGAAGCGACTTAGCAGCAGCAGCTGTTATTTTAAATAGCCACATTGAAATATTTACATTGATAATTTAAAATTTAATTATTCAACTCAATATTTTTTTCTGGATATTTAATATATGAAAGCAATAAGAAAACTGTTAATAAGATAGATGTGTAGCCAAGTTATAATCATCTAGGAAGGAAAAAAAAAAAAAAACTGATAGGAGCAGTTGCATGGAATTGTCAACATTTTGAAGCTGAAAGTGAGTATGAATCCAGAAGGAGAATAAAGAACAAGACAGTGTGAATGTGTAGAAGTGAAGTTGCTCAGTCGTGTGCGACTCTTTGCAGTTCCATGGACTGTAGCTTCCCAGGCTCCCCGTCTATGAAATTTTCCAGGCAAGAATACTGGAGTGGGTTGCCATTTCCTTCTCCAAGGAATCATCCTAACCCGCAGATCGAACCTGGGTCTTCCACGTTGCAGGCAGATGCTTTACACTCTGAGCCACGAGGGAAGCCCCTGCAATTACACAATCTGATCTGACGTAATTAACTTGGCCAGGAATAAAAAGTTACCCACAAAGTAATGTTGTCATTTCATTCTACATAAAGAGAATTTTTTTTTCCCCTAAGAATCTGCTACTACTGTCATTCTTGCGGCAGGGGTCACCATGTTAATTGTTCAAGGCAAATGTGTCACTGTTCTTTAAAATACTAATTTCAAACATGTACTAATATAGGTCTAGTGTTATTATCACCTTTCTGTACAAAATTCAAAGCTTCAAATAAGATGTTTTTAAATTTTAAAAAAGAGAAAATATGCCCATATGGTACAAAAAGACTTTAACAACTTGCCTAAAATGTCATTTAGCAATAGAGGAAATTTCCTTCAACTTCAATTCCTTAATTTGTTTTTTCATGAAACTAAAGTGTTTACTTCATAATGGTATCACTATTCCTTCAAAATTAAAACTTTATTAGCAGAAATAGGTGCAATACAACTAGTCTTTTAAATGATGGGAGATGGCCATAAATTACAAAATATGGTGGGAACACTTAGATTAATTCCTTCTCTAGGCATTAAGACAAGCTTCATGGAGGAGATGCTAATTGAAGTGGAACTGAAGAATGAGTAGAAAGAATATTGAACCAGAGGAAAAGGGAAAAATTAAAATATTGTTAAAGAAAACATTTGTGTTTAAGATAGGGTGTGAAGATATGGCACAAATGTCTGTGATAGATAAACTTGAAAAAGAGAAAGAGGGTGCATTGAAGAGTTTTGGGGGAAAATTTTTAGGTAGAATAGGAGCAACTGATGGAACCCTGCTAGAACTGGGACAAATGCTTTAGCTTTTTTTTTCCTGTATAGACAATAGAGAGGATTTTTGAGCTCAGCAAAGGGATTTATATGGCAGTCTCAGAGCTGTATATTAGGATGTGTGTCATGACTGTATTCATGCCAGAACGAAGGTTGTATTATTCAATAGACTCTGCATTTCTGCCTACTTTTAAATGTGAATACCAGAAGAAAACATTGTGAAATATACATATGCCAGTATGCATATGCAAAAGATATTGAAAGCAAACAATTATCTAATTTGGATGTAGAATAGTAGGGATGCAATGCTTTCATCTGAAATAACTAAATGATTTAGATCAGACAAGGTATTTTCATTGCTTATTTAATTTTGATTCTGTAGATAAATTCACAATATGTGTTTTAAGACAATTTGAATGTTTTGGGGCGTTTTTATGATTGCAATATCAAAATATGTTTTTGTTGTTTCAGATGATGGTGCCTGTGAATTAACTAAACTACTGTGGTAAGTTGGTTTTTCTCTTTTCAAATCTACAGTGAATGTTTTTCATTCTAAGATTCAAAATGATTTATGTCCATATAAAACCTATAAAAATGTAAGCACTTAAACGGACTGAAAGTCATGTTCTAGAGTAGGCTACATTGTTTTTTCCAGGGATATAACCCTTCCCTTTTTTCTTCTGATTGGAGCCAAAATTGGAACTCAAAGAACCTCTTGTACACTTATACCAGGAGCCTGGGAAAGGCTACTATTTTCCAAAGGTTTTCCATTTCACTTTTGCCATCTGTTTGCCCAGGATGATCCTGAGAAAACATGCTAATATTCATGCTATCAAAGGCAGTACAATGTATTTTAAAGACACAATTTTTAAGAGAAACTTAAAATAATATAGAAATTTGATAAGAGGAACCAGATGTTTCTTTCCCCACCCCCCCCACCCCCTGCAATTCATGGAGGTGTTAATGAATTTAGTCATGATATGCAGGCTGATTCTCATTTTTATAATTTCATAGCTGATTAAATCCGACTTTGTTTTAGTTGAATCATTATATTGGAAAGCAGAATTTTTCTTTGTTACAAATGCACTGTGGCTCCTTTTGGGGATTTCTCCTGGGTAATCTATATGTGGCAGAAGGAAACATGGTACTAAATGTTGTGCAAAATAATAGTAATAATAAAACGTAGGCTACAATGGTGTGCTCTCAAGAAAGAAAAGTTAGAGGTTTTCTCTGCAATATATTAGATTTTTTAAAGATGTTTTGTTTCTTCTGTTCTTTTCCAATTAAAACAAAGAATTTAGTTTTCAATTGCTTTATGTCAATGGAGAGGTTTTTTTTTCATAGTTACTTCACTTATTCACACTCTCATTCAAAATCTCTCAATCAAATTAGAAAAGTAGTAAATACTCTGTTAGTGTCTAAATATTTAGAAGGTACTATAGTGTTTCTATTGAAAATGGAGCACTCAATCATTACTACACAGATAATTATTTTGTTTTTGCTACTATTCTTAAAAGATGTAAATACTGAAAAAGAATTAATACCTTAACTTCCATAATTGCCTTGGATTATTATGATTGTTCATTGAAAACTAAGATGAGCGGGTGTGGTTTGCATCAATCTAATTCATCTCTGAGAAATTGGTACCCTTTTATTTCTATCTTGGAAGAACAAACTTAATACATTTGTGTGTTTTTGCAATACGGAGGAGCTGGTATTTTCATGGACTCTCTGGATTGTCAGACTTATAAGAAAATTTTGCATCAGGCCATTACCTATTTTTCTTCTTTGAGAGTTTATTAGTTTAGAGTTGATGGAGAAGTTTCACTTGGGATGTATGGGGTGGGATTTAGGGAAGAACAAATATTGGAGGAAAAATTTGTGAGTCCTACTGTATGATATATCAATGTCTCTCAAACTTCGATGTGCCTAGGAACCACTTGGGCTATCTTGTTAAAATGTAGATTCTAATCCAGTAGATGTACACTAAAGCTCAAAATTTTGCATTTCTATGTTCCCAAGTAACGCTAAAGCTGCCAGTTCAAAAACCAGTGACTATTGTATAAAGAATTCTCTTTGTTTACTCCCTATTCAAGAATTTCAGTCAAAACATTACTTTTCAAGTATTTGATTCAGATTTATTAATGCTCTTACTTCACTGTTTAAAGATCAATTTTAAGATTACAGGGGGAAAATGCTAGTTTTTAGTTCAGTCACACACAAAGAGGACTGGATCTTGTTTGCTCCCAAGGTCTATTTTCCCTCTCACCTACTGGTTAATCCACAGTAAACTGTGAAGGATTAAAGAAAGTCAATTTGTTTGAGTTGAAGAGTTTTCAAGTACATGAGGTGTAAGATTTTATCCAAAAAAGGCATTTTTAAAAATACTGAAGCATATTCAGAGACAATCATATCATCATCCTGCAACAGTAAAATTATAAAAAGCAAAAATGGCTGTGGGGGTTGGAGTCCTAACCATAATGTAAGCATTACCATCATTGCAGTGCTTAAAAACACTCGACTTTTGTATTGGAAGCATAGTAGTGTGTTCTATTGATACTATGAAAGTTACGCATCTAGTTAAGTTTATTCAGATTCCAAGGAGATTATCAAGAAGGCAGGATAGAAATCAGACTAGGCAGGGTGGGTCAAGAAACCCTGAATAATAAGCCAAGAGTTCCTTGTCCAGTGGTGTAAAAAAATCTAAAGGAATTTCCAGAACCAGGATTTCCCTAAGAGCCTAGAGAAGGCCATGGAAGAAATAATAAAATCAGTCTGAAATTTCATGCTCTCTTTCCTTGAAATGAGTGTGTCTCCACCCAAACTACATGTTATACCCACCCAAGAATTTAAGGCGAAAAAAAAAGTTACCTACTGGGTCCACTCAGAGTCTCTTGGGTGGCTCCTGGCATCCAAAGGTTAATGCTCTGGCTTCCTAGTGATTCTATGGGGAACTGGAATAGAGAACCACTGCCCTGTTATCAGGGCTTGAAATTTGCATTTTTGACACACTGTAGATGTCACTGCTCCATGAACCACACTTTGAGTAGGAAGGGCCTGTTGTTTTTGTTGTTGTTTAGTAGCTGATTTGACTAACAACAACCCCTTGCAACCCCAAGGACTGTAGCCCATCAGGCCTCTCTGTGGGATTTCCCAGGCAAGAATATTGGAATAGGTTGCCTTTTCCTTCTCCACCCACATCTCCTGCATTGAATCCTCCAGGGAGAATTCCTTACCGCTGAGCCACCAGGGAATACCAGCAAAGGCCTACCAACCCCATAAGTCTTTCCTCATATTTCAGGAGAATCAGTATCACTTAGGAGTACTTACCCTCTGTCTAAGTATGAGGGGAGAGAAGGAAGAAGTGGAAAGAAGAGAAGAGACATTGAAATTGTGTGTGGTGGGCCCTGGGTAGAATATTCAACTCCGCACCTGGTTAGATTTGAAGAGCAATAGAAAAATCCCTGTACTCCAAAGAATGTAATCAAATCATACAGTATCTGAATTTGCATTTTTAAAATTAATCTGATTTTAATACTTTCCTCACCTGACTATGCAAATATTATCCTTTGGTACAATTGTTATAAACGAGGATTGAGAGAGAAGACTGAAGTGTGCAGGAATCTGAATTTTATTAATCATCCCAGATGTTTCTAATCAGGAATAGAGCTTGGAAGCCATTGTTTTGGACCACACACTACATTCTTTCCAGGACTTCATTCAATATGTATAAATATTCCTCTTCTCAGGTTAATATTTTATTTTATGTCCTTATATACGAAGTACACAACAAAATCTATTCCTTTGTGAAAATTCCTTTTTCATGGGAGACACAGGCTCTTTTTTTTTTTTTAGAATAGCCAGAATTTTATTTAAAGACTTAATATTCATGACAATAAGACAAAAATTCAAATACGACTATTAAATTTACTTTTAGTGATTTTGCCAAATCTCTTTAGTAAACTAATGAAATAATGTGAAGGGCTACCTAAATGAATTATTTTCATTACTTTACATTATCATTGACCCTAAAGAAAGAAGTTTTGCCTGTATATGAGGCATTAAAAATGTCTTAGTTAAAAAGGATTGATTTTCATTATAGACCAGAGACACAAAGGGCATCATGAAAGCATTAGATATCAGGAAAGTGTTTCTGGCAGTGTTCATTCATATGGGCGTTGGTGTTAGTGGTGATGATTGTTGTAATAGCGATGATGGTTGAGGTGATGAAACTGATGATAAAAATTATTGTTCATTGGACTTCCCTTGTGACTCAACTGGTAAAGAATCCGCCTGCCATGCGGGAGACCTGAGTTCAATCCCTGAATTAGGAAAATCCCCTGAAGAAGGGAAAGGCTACCCACTCCAGTATTCTGGCCTGGAGAATTCCACAGACTGTACAGTCCATGGGGTTGCAAAGAATTGGACGTGACTGAGTGACTTTCACTAAGCACTTATAATAGCTCAAGTATTGCACTAAATTATTTATATCTATTACTGTGTTCTATTTCACAGTCCTATGAAGTACTGCAATTATTACCTGTAACATAGAGCTGAAAAATGTAAGAATTAGAAAACTTAAACAACTAGCCAAATTTGAATGGCTAGACAAGTAATGGAACCTGAATTTGATCCAAGATGTATCAATTATCTATTTTTGTGTAACAAACTACCCTAAACCTCAGTGGCTTAAAATAATCACTTGATAGTCGTAATGATTCTGTAGGTTTACCAGGCAGTTATTCTGCTCCACCTGAAGTTGGCTGGGCCACTTTCGTGTCTACATTCAAGTAGAAGCTTAACTGTTGGTCTCCGTTCTTCACATGTCCCCTCTTCCTACATGATGAGTCATTCTTCACAGCTCTTCACGGTAGAATAGCTTAAACTCTCATATATCACACAGTCCAGTTCCAGGGAGTGCTCCAGAGAACAGGCCCCATGGCAAATGCCTCACTGTGCAGCATGCTTGCTAATGCCTCATTGGTCAAAATAAAGCCCAAACTCAAAGTCAGTGTGGGAAGGAATAAAACCAGCACACAAATACCTAGAGGCATGGTTCAGTCTCCCATGCCAGACATGGCTGACTCTAAGACCCCCTGTGTTTTAATTACTATAGCATGTTCCCTTCCAGGAGATAATGAAAGTGAGCATTGGAAGGAAACAGACCATATAGTATTATTGAAGAGTCACTATAGTTAGACTTAATCTGAGTTTAAAGCAACAGTAATGAATACGTTTAAGTATTTGAGAGGAAATTTATTATATATACACCATTCAATATTGAACTGGATGACAGGGTTCAAAGTTCAAGAATTCAGAACACTTGAAAGACTCTCTCTGTGGTCTGACTACCTAGATGAATCAGTATGTAGTTGGCAAAATCGTGAATATTCCCACACTGGATTTCTACTCTTGCTCTAATATAGAATCTGCTTGTTACAAATACGTATCTGCATTTGGGTAAATAGTAGGAGAAACAGCGATGATGTTTAATGTCTGTTTAGGTTACTAAATTGGCTCTTAGTTGGATTCTCAAGGCTGATCCCAAAAGCATGTGGAAAAGACCTGCATCTGAAAGATTCAAATGGCAGAAGACACCTGCTATTAACAATGACCCATCTGTAATATAGAGCAACCTCTTAATATGAGTTTGTGAATAATTTTGGATTTTGAACAGACTTGTGTCCTAATGGGCTTCAGAATAAATTAGTTGGAAAATAGACTTCCTGCTTATCTAGAACTTTATTATTATGGTCATCAGTTTTCCCAGCCTGTGATGTATCACATCACCCTCACTTAGGGCCTTACTAGAATCTTGATTGTCCCACAAATCCATAATAATATAGAGAGTTTTGCCTCACTGCTTTCATGCTATTTTGTTCTTGTTGTTTAGAAGCTCCATAGAGAGCTTCTGTCTATAGGACTATAAATTTGGTACTTTTTACCAGCTCTAAATTTTATCTAATGCCTAAGAGTAGTTGGATCAACAGCCCACTCCTGTCATTTAGAGACTAACAATGTGGAAAATTGAGTGAACTCATTATGATCACCACTCAAGGCTTCTCCCTGTGAACTAAAGTCTTCTTTAAATTTTGAAATAACTTCTAAATAAGAAGGCAAAAAGCGAAAGTGTGTGTGGAAGAACATGTTTTTTTAAATTTTTTTCTTAGCACAAAATGCAAGTATAGTAGCATTCCCCTCTGTCAGAAGTGGAACCAGGATCCATTCCCATATTCTTCAAGGAGTTCTGTCATACTAGTCAATAAAAACTGAATCCATCTTGCTATAAATGGAAGATAACTAACACCCTAATATATTAAACAGGGATTCCTAAGTTGCACCAACAAAATAATTGGGTGCATGTACAAACAAGGATTCACATGTACAGAATTCAAATTTTGTGTATACAAAACAGATAATTGTGCAATCATCTAGGTGCCTTTGATTAAAATTATTGTATATGCAATTTCACTACTTGCTGAAGCAGTTGTATTTTGACATAGGCATACATAATTTGTGATTTGTAATTTAAGGTAGTTTGATGGCAGAAATAGTCTTAGCTATTGGATCTTATGTTTTAAGTATTAACCAAATACTACCTTTTTCTTTTTTTTATTCCATTTCCGGTAATCATTTTACTATCATTTTAAAGATGACATTTCTCCTTGTATCAATAACATTTTAACAAATATGAAACTAGATGGATTTAAAAATCAATTAGAACATTTAGTGCAGTCTCTTATTTAGGCTTATTGTACACTTTAATGGTGCATTTTAACTTATAAAAAAGATATTTTCGTAACTACCATCTTGCAACCAATACTACCTTATCACAAATCTCATGTTGTTGTAAAAAACAATAGCAAAATCTACTGACCCTTGATATTATATGTCAGACACTTACATTTCACAGCCAGCCTGGGATGAAGATATACCGCATTTTAAGGATGAGGAAACTGAGACAAAAATCATGTGATTCTGCTAGGGTCAAGAAGCAACTACATGGAAAAGCTAGGAAATTCAGAATGTGGTCAGAGTGTGGCTGCTTTCCTCCTTAGAGGCAGCACAAACTCTGCTTCAGTTGCTCCTTTCAGACAGTTGTAACTGTCTGATAAGTTGTAATGAGACCTATTTGTACAGGAAGTATCTCTTCTTGCTCTTCTCTCTCTCTTCTTTTCTCCCACTTTCTTATTCATCTTTCATCTATCCCTTAAAGGCAGGATCTAGGACACTAGAAAACAGGTTCGAGAGCCTGGAGAACTGGAGGATGAAATTGCCTACTGATGGCTGTGGGCCAGTGTTTCAAGGAGCTCCGAATTCATTTTCCTGTGTCTCTTGATCACCATATTAAAAGCAAAATCTAAGCACGCTGTATTCCAGTTTCACACAGCCTTTGCTTAAAACTCTCCAACTGCTCCTTCATCTTACTCAAGTTGAAAGCCAAGTTCTTACTATGGACTTCAGGGTAACCCGTGATCTGGCCTGCTCTCAGCCCTGGTCTTGTCTCCACCCCCCACTGTCATTTGTTCAGTCTGATGCAGCGTCCCTGTTCTTCCTGGAATCTTGCAGCACCCTCAGGCCTGAGGTGCTGTGTGCATGCTTCTCTTCTTAGAATGCTTTCCCAGTGAAACAGCAGGTGGTTTCCCCTTGTGACTGTCAAGGTTCTCCTTGAATGTCACCTTATCACCATGCTCTTTTCTCCCACCTCTGCCCCTTCTTGTACCACTTAATCTATTTTCTCTTGCCTCCAGAGCACTTACATACTACATCTATTATAAAGGTGTTTATTTGTCTAACTTTTCCTTCTGCAATCTATGGAAAGTATAAGAAGACAGTGGTTTTGAATAGAATATTCCCTGTATATTCTGACCCTGGTACAGAGGACATACTAAGTAACTAACTGTTGCACAAATTAATTGTTACATAGGTTTCTTTTGTTTTGTTTTAGTTAATTTATTTTTAATTAGAGGAGCCCTGCTTTACAATGTTGTATCGGTTTCTGCAATGTACCAACATGAATAGCCATAGGTATACATGTGTTCTTATGCAAATTGTTCCCTACTTAGCTGTTGTCAGAATGATTGAATGTGTGGTACAACACAAAATGATTTTCTTTACAGCAGTAATACACATAAAGACGTGTTTGTCAATGGTTACTGTCATGTTACATGAGACAAGCAAAAGGAGGTGGAAGAGAAAGCTACTGCATATCATGATAAACAATTATAAAATATGATCAGAGTTTTATTATTTTAGGGAACCCAGTTAAAGTCAATGGGCTTTCCAGGTGGCTCAGTGGTAAAGGACCCACCTGTCAATGCAGGAGACATGGGTTCATTCCCTGGATTGGGCATATACCCTGAAGAAGGAAACCGCAACCCATTCCAGTATTCTTGCCTGGGAAATCCCATGGACACAGGAGCCTGGTGTGCTATACAGAGGGGTCACAAAAGAGTGGGACATGACTGAGACTAAACAACAGCAGCAAATAAAATCAATGGCTAGACATTATACTGTCTACTAGGTATCATCCCTTTTTACATGTTAGACATGTATAATTTAATCCTCACAACAACCTCATAGTGGAAATACTATTATTATATCCATTTCATAGACAAGAAAACGGATGTACTGAGATTTTAAGTAAATTTCCCAAAGTCATACAGTTCTATAGCCTCTCATAACAGTATTTTCACACTGTGACTTATTGCTCAGGACTAACTCTCACTAACGATCTTGATTAAATTTCCCATTTTCAGATATTTTCATCCACCAAGAGTAGCAATATAATTGTATCCCTTTGCACCTTTTATCTAAGAAAGCTGTCTTTAATTATTCTTTCTAATGTCTCAGAAATTATCTTAGAGAAATTAGCAAATGCATTAATATACACATGCTGCACACTTTCCCGGATTAATGCCTATAATTACAGGAATAAAAATTTCCTTTTATTTTTCTCTCATGGCAGTTTTAGCCTGGGTATTTAAGCCTTTCATGTTAAGATGCATTTTTGGAATCATGTTTCTTCATAAACCTATAAATGAGAAAAGTCTAGATTGAAAACTAGCTTTATAGTGAAGTCATAGAATTGTTTATAGTCACGTTTCTTAATACCTGTTTGCTTTAATGCTTAAAACTAAGGTAACTTTATGTCCTAGATTGCTTGAACCACTCCAATTGCTATCTGTTCTCCAAGTGTAAATATATATATAAATAATTATTAATAATTATATGTACTTTCATTTTTGAAAGTGTCTAGCTTCACTTTCACTTTTCACTTTCATGCGTTGGAGAAGGAAATGGCACCCCACTCCAGTGTTCTTGCCTGGAGAATCCCAGGGACGGGGGAGCCTGGTGGGCTGCCGTCTATGGGGTCGCACAGAGTCGGACACAACTGAAGTGACTTAGCAGCAGTTGCAGCATGTCTATAAAAATGTCTAGCATGGGCAACAGATTATATGTTCACTATTTAAAGTGGATATGAGATACTACCAAAAGTCTTAACCCTAGAGGAAAAAAAAAAAAAAAAAAAAGGAAGATTAAGTATCATTAGTAAATTTATTTAATTTCCAAAGTAATCACTAAATTAAAATACAGAGATGGGGGAAATAACATATGCTCACCAAAATAAGACACACTAGGCAGGTCTGAATTATTCTTCTACTTGCTTAGAAAAATTCCCTCAATGAATCTGATAAACCAACTTGAATTATTAAAAGAATTAATCTTTGCTAGAAAGGTTTAAGCATTAGCTTTATTGCTCTAGGTCTTTACCAGAATTCACAAAAACACATACTGAAAGCATTAAAGAAGAAGTAGCTAAAATACCATGTTCCATTTACTATTCCACAAAATTTAATCAAACGTGAACCTCTTCTTTGGCCGTACTGGCTCCAGCGAAGGAAAAATCAAACTTCCAATCATCCTTGGCCCCTGGACTCACAGCCAAACTCTTTTTAGCACCTGCTGGCGTAGAATAAGCACACAGCCAGCAATAGTCTTCTGCTTGAGCTCTGTTGAGACACAGGTTCCTGGAAGGCCCAGCCTGTAGATTTCACATGAAGA
>SJYT01070292.1:87449-118691 GCA_006410635.1 Cephalophus harveyi | reverse complement strand
TCGGTGTGTCACGGTGACATACCGAAGGGGGAGGGCTGAGGAAAAACAGCATGGGAGGAGAGTCACCTGGGGCTGCTTGGCAGTTGCAAAGCGCCGTCACAGACATCATCTCACTCGAGGCCAGGGAGAGAGGAAACGGGCTAATGGATCATGTGAGGTGGAGTAACCCAGGAGAAGAATCTGGAACAAAGATTGAGCGTGTGTGATTTATGAAAGACAGGCTCCCAGGGGAGACCATGGAGGGCTGGGGGAGGCGGGTAGGGAGGGAAGGAAGCCAGGCAAGGTAGCATCTCGGGCCAAATCTTAGCTCAGCCTGATTCCACAGGGGAACTCTGGAGTATGAGTTATCCTCCGAGTTTATTCCAACTAGAGGCAAGGGATCTAGGGTGTATGCTCCCATACCATTCGGTCTTAGACTAAGTATCTCTCTGGGGGAGCAGGAACTCCCAGCATTTCTAGTTCTGCACAAGCTGCGGAATGCAACTCCAGAAGCTCTGAGCCAACCAGCTAAAGAAAATTACAGGTGTGAGCAGTTGGAACTGAGAACACATGTTAGGTGCACAGACACGGTTAAAGGCATCTGAAGGATCTAAGCCAAGCACGGCCCTGATCCCTATCCTGATGGATCCATAGTCCCTCCGTGGATTAGTTTTCTATTACTCAAAACAACTCTAATGCAGGATCTTGTCGTCCTGTAGGTCTGAAATCCTCACTTGATGTGACCGAATTTTCTCCCCTGAGCTAACCTCAAAGTGTCGGCCAGGGCTGTGGTTCTTCTCTAAGGCTTGAGGTCCTCTTCCAGGTTCATGGAAAGTTGACAGAATTTATTTCTTTGGGGCTGTAGGGCTGAGGCTGTCTTCTTGTATGCTGCTGGCTGGAGACCATTCTTAGCTTCCAGAGGCCTCCAGCAGCTTCTGGCCATGTGACCCTTATAGGCGGTTTGAATGGATGTTTGCTTTCTTCTAGGCCATCTAGAGTGCTACTCTGCCTTCCTGTTCTGTGACCAGCCAGAGAAAACTGTTTCTTAAGGACTCATCAGGCCCAACCAGGATGATCTCACCTTTGCCATGCAAGGTAGCATAATTATGGGAGTGATATTTCATCACATTCACAGGCTCTGCCCTCAAAGGGGAGGGGATCAGTCACTGGTGGGTGTGTGCGTGCTAAATCGCTTCAGTTGTGTCTGATTATAAGCTGCCAGACCCAGCCTAATCCTCTGAGTTCCCTTACTACATTGTGTGTTGAAGGACATATTTTCCTTCATAACAGAGGATGGGCCACTTGATTTCAGGATACAACTAACAAACCAATGTGGCCAGACCAATGAACCAGTCAGACCTTAAAGGTACATCAGTGTTGGTGACCGTCCCTGCCCACCCAGATCCTCGGAACTGCTGGGTCTCCTGCTTTCCTGCTGCCATATTTGGCGATGGTGATGCTGTTTCCACAGTCTCGGACATAAGCTTTTGCTCACCCTCTGCCTCCCATTCTCAAGACCTTCCTGGCTCTGTCTAGAGCCACTGCGTTCCTAACCCAGTGCTGGGAAGATGCAACATTTGAATTCTCTCATGGAGGTAACGGATCTCCATTGATTCTCCCCCGACTCTTCCTGCCCCAGCCTGGCATCCATCACTCAGCTGGGTGGTCACTACCCGGAGCACAGCCTGGAGACGACCACTTCACGGAAAGGTTGACAGGAACTGTGTTGAGAGGGATTAACCACCCAGCAATGAAAGAAAGGCCTATTTTCAATTTCTATGTGGGGAAAATATTAAAAACACGTAAAAATAGCAATGCCAGGAGAACAATAAGGGCCACTTCGAACATGAATCTGGAATGTAAAAGGGTTCAATTCAGGCTTAGAATTCGCAGCACATAATGTCAGATAATGGCAAGACAGTCCTTCATTATTTCATTGAACACACAGTTATTCAACATCTACTATGAACACTGAGTCATAAGGCTCCCTGGAAAGCTACAATTGATAGGTTTATAGGGCCACAGAAACAGAGTAGAAAGGAAATTATTAACAACAGCAATTTGGTTTCCTTCCAGATTACCAACTGAGTATTCCAGAAGGTTAGTTGTAACTTTGTAGTTAGGTCAGTGAGAATGACTTTAGTTAGAGCCTTGTTCCTAGCATCAGAAAACTGGAGTTTTGATCTCAGCTATGGCACTCACTGCCTGCACAAGCTTGGGGAGGCCCTCTTTCCTTGTTGGCCCTTGGGTTTCTTATCTTGAGGATTTCTATGGTCCCTTCTAGCTCTGACATCTTCTGGATCAGGTATATTCCAACTAGAAACTTATAAATTACCTCACCTTTCCTACTTACGTCATCCCATCCAAGAACTTGCAGATAAAGCCATGATTAATTTTATGGCTGAAACAAGGCACATTTATTGGGTACAGAGGTTTAGTAAAGGCAATTAAAGTTAAGGTGACTGCTCCCTAAATGACCAGAAGCATATAAAAAAGGAAATTTTATTAATGTTAAGAAAAAGAAATAGTTGGTGACTAGTGAGATAAAGGAAGTCATAATTGAAGGAACACCCTTGTAGCCACTGTGGATGATGCCAAGGATGATGCTTATGTAGTTAAAAGACCTCAAAGATAGATTAAATAATAATCTAAGAACTGATTTTGTGTTGGATGCTTTATCAACATTAATTTTAACTTTATCCCTGCAAAGGAGGTATTCATCATCCCCATTTTACAGATGGCAGAAGCTGAGACTCATACAGAATTATTTTTCACCAAGGACATCCAGCTGGAAAGTAACAAAGTTCATGTATATTTTTTTCTCATAGTCTGCACTGCCTCGCTTGTCAATGACCTAAGTATTATTAAAACATAAAAGCAAGAATACCAGCAGGGCAAATATTCCAGGGGTTTAAACTCACTGTATAGTGAAACTTAGGACAGTGGTGAGCCTGTACAATTTTAGTATTAACATGTGCAAAAGATATAAACCAGTATATTTATCTGTCAGAGATACATAAGGAAAGAATATCAATATCACAGCCAGGAATCTCAGCAAATAGTGGATTTCATATTTGCTTATATAAATAAATTTCAGCCTCTAGTTCTGGCAGTACTAGGGTAAAGATAACCTGAAAACCCATTTTCTACAGCTATCTAGAAAGAAACAAATATTTATTTGAATGAATCGATGTGCACATGGGAAGTTGACAGGGGCTGTGAATGAGAAAACTAGGGCTGGAAACTAGGGCAGCAAGCTTGTGAATGATGATGTAACTGACTTAGGGTAGGAGTGAATGGGAAGAGACAGTCTCAGTATTCTAGGGCCGTGGACAATTTAATGATCACCTGGGGGGAAGGGGCAGGAACGGATGCCTTGGGTCCTGTGAGGCAAGAGTTGGATCTCAGATACAGGAAATTATTGAACCAGAGTTTAATGTCAGATAATTACACAGGATGTAGCACAGAATAATAAAAATATGAAAGGACAATGAAAAGATATGGAGGATAGGATGGAAAAAAGTCCCAAATGCAACTAATAGGAGTTTTAGAAGGAAGAACAGAGAGAAAGTGGAAGAAGCAATATTCAACGACATAATAGCTAGGAACTTTCCAGAACTGATAAAAGATGGATTCAGAATGCACAATAAATCCTCAGCAAAATAAAGTGAAACTGAGCCACATTATCATAAAATTCTAAAGAGAAAGAGAGCGTCTTAAAAGCAGTCAAGAGGAGAGACAGATACCTACTAAGAAAGAATATCAAGACTGGCAGCAGATTTCTCACCAGCAGCAATAAAAACCAGAAGACAATGGAATAATATCTTTAAAAACAGTATCTAGAATTCCATACTCTGTTAAATTATCATTATTATTAATATTTTTTTGGCCACCCCATGTGGCAGTAGCAATTTTACTGTCAGACAAACTAGAATTCAAGGCAATAAACATTAAAATACAGAAGGGGATAGTTTATACTTAGGAAAAGGAATAGTAGTTCTAGATTATGTAACAATGATGAACATACATTTTTTTATTCATGTAGCAAAATGTATGAAGAAATACATACAATATTCCAGGCATTGTTCTAGGTTTGAGGGATACAGTAGAGACCAAGACAGACAGAAGTACTTATCTTCTTTAGAATTTACATTCCATGCAATTATCAACATAACCTCAAGCATTTAAAGCAACAGTGAGCAGAACTGAAAAATAAAATAGAGAAACCAGGAAGTGTAGCTGGAGAGTTTAAGTTTTTTCTCTCTCAAAACTGATAAATAATGAAGACAAAAAATAAAGCTATTGAAGATTTGAAGCACACAATTAAAACACTTCAACTAATGCATATGAATAGAATTTAACACTCTACAAACAGATTACACACTCTTTTTGAGTACACATAGCACATTTACAAAATGTAACATACCAAAAAGGCAACCTAAATAAATTCCAAAGCCATGACATCAGCCCAGAGACTTCTCTTTGAGAACTTTCAGCTGGCAAAGCAGGATAAGACTGAGCGACTTTTTGACTGCAATAGTCTGCTTCTCCTAACCCCCACCCCCTGCCCCCCCACCAAATCAAAACAGCAATAACTGTGGCCAATGCCATGAACTGGACTGTCCCTATTTTTCCAAATAGGAGTATTTTCTGTTGGCAGGGTCTGCCCCAGGCTCTCTTCAGCTCTGTTGTTACGCTTGTTCTGAGTTTCTTTTCAGGAGGAACAAAATGGTGCCTAGCCAACAAAGAGAAGTTTTGCTCCCCTGAGCCCTGAGCAGAACTTGGGCCCCTTCCTGGTTCTCATATTGGCTGCTTGGGGTGACAGGAGTGGTCCTGGCAGCAATGAGGGCTCTCCTTGGCCTTGAGCTGGACCCTCCCATTTGAGAACAAGACCACTGGATTTGTGAGTTGCTTCAGAGACCGCCTCTCAACTGCCAGGCCTTAGGAGGAAATTCTGCCATCAGCTACCAGAACTTCCCAAACAGAAATCAAAGCCATCAAGCCAGTGCATCTCAACTTCGGTTAGCAGGGATGCTGCCTTCAGAAAGCCTTCCTGGGTTTGGCAACTTCTTCAAGTGTCCACATAAAAATTCATCCTTGTTGACAAATATTTTTCCAACTAGGCAGAATTTTAGATCTAAAATGTATCCCCCCCCCCGCCCATTTTCTTTGTTTTTTTTTTTTTTTAAGTGCTTTATTGAGGTATGCTTGACACACAGAAAACTGTAAATATTTAATGTATACAACTTAATGTGTTTGGAGGTAAATACACATGTGTGAGAATATCACCACCACCAATGTCATAAAAATATCCATCACCTCTAAGTTTCCTTCTACCTGCTTTTTTTCCCTTTTGTGGTAAGAGCACTTAAGATCTATAGTCTTAGCATATTTTTAAGTATACAACACAAAATCGCTAATCATAGGCCCTAGATTCTCTGCTTTTCTTTATTAAAAAAAACATCTTTATTATAGTTGATTTACAATGTTGTGTTAGTTTCAGGTGTATAGCACAGTGATTCAGTTATACATACATAAATATATATATTTATGTATATATCCTTTTTCAGACGCTTCCTTTATAGGTTATTACAAAATATTGAATATAGTTCCCTGTGCTATATCCTTGTTGATTATCTGTTTTATATATAGTAGAGTGTACATGTCAGTCTCAAACTCCTGATTTATCCCCCCACCTCAGACATTTCCGGAGAAGGCAATGGCAACCCACTCCAGTACTCTTGCCTGGGAAATCCCATGGATGGAGGAGCCTGGTGGGCTACAGTCCATGGGGTCGCAAAGAGTTGGACACGACTGAGCGACTTCACTTTCACTTTTCACTTTCCTGCACTGGAGAAGGAAATGGCAACCCACTCCAGTGTTCTTGCCTGGAGACTCCCAGGGACGGGGAAGCCTGGTGGGCTGCCGTCTATGGGGTCACACAGAGTCGGACACGACTGACGTGACTTAGCAGCAGCAGCAGCTCAGACATTTCTCCTTTGGTAACCTTAATTTTTTTTTTTTTTTGTGATATCTGTGAGTCTGTTTATGTCTTGTAAATAAGTTTGTCTCATTTAAAAAAAATTAGATTCCACATATGAGTGATATCATGATATTTGTCTTCCTCTGTCTGACTTACTTCATCTCAGCTTTTCTTTAATTACAATGATTCTCTCTATCCCCACTCCCCAGACCTCCCTGGGACAGATATTTTCAGAACCAGGTCTGAGCAGTTCTTTTTCATTCACTCAATTTTAATTTAAAAAATTTCACAAATATATACTCATTTAAAAAAAATCAAAAATGTCCCCCCACGTCAGTAAAAAAAAAAAGAAAAAAAGTCCAAACTAAAGCCAAGGCAGACACACAGAACTTGCGAAATCTACAGGATGATCTCTGTACTTATTCCTGGATAGCTACCTTTCAGACATAATTCTCAACTCTCACCCACATATTTAAAAAATAAATGAGTCTTTTGATTGGCATTTGGAGTATTGGAACCTGAACCCCGGCTTTATTTTTAAAGCCTGTTCCCATTTGTATTCACAGGCGAGCTTTGCTCTCTGGCTCTGTCCATGCCTTTTGACATTTAGGTGTTACCCGAGGTAATAAGTGACCCAGATTTTAGTCTCTGAAGTGGAGATGGGATACCTCCAATCTGCTCCCACCTTGTCCTGGGTTACCACTCAAGGGTTTTCGCACGTACAGCTCTGTATTTAATGGTATGTAGTAGTTAATTTGGTTTCACGTTTGAAAACGCCTGTAAAAATGGTTGGTTGCTACAGAAGCTTTGTGCAAGCTTTCTTGTAAGAATGTACTTCGGTGAAGGCGTCCATTCCCATGGCTGCTGTGTTATTACCTGTGGCCAAAGCAACTGCATCTGTGACTCCCATCCTCCATTGCAGACCCTCCAGGTGGAAATAGGCAAAAATTTTCAAGGCCAATTTCTATGTAATAGTCTCCCCTTCTAATTTTTATTTTGAAAAATGTCAAACCTTCAGAAAAATAGAATGAATAATACAATGAGCACCTGTATACCGTACTACCCTCTATCTTGACTCATTAATTATTATTTTGCTATATTTGTTTTCCTATTGATCTACATACCTATCTTTTACCCCCTATCATCTGAAAGTAATTTAAAGGCATGGTGCCACTTCATCTCTAAATATTTCAGCCCCTCTTTCCTAAGAACAAGGGCATTCTCCTACATAACCTCAAGACAATTTTTAACACCCAAGGAATGAATACTGATACAAACATATTATCTAATATATAGTCCATATGCACATTTTGTTAATAGTCCCTCTACTATACTTTGTATCATGTTCTTTTCCTGATCCAGAATCCAATCTAGGATCAATATTGCATTTAGTTGTCATGTCTCTTTAGCTTCCTTTCATCTATTTCTCCAAGGAAGCTGGTTGCTTTTGATGGGGAAAATGGTATTTAGAAACCAAGGGCTAGGTGGGCTCAGTCTGAGTGATGCCTTTTAAACTGGGATGTGAATTGGCTGTGGAGGAGACAGTGGCAACTTCCACTCAACCAGAACTGGCTCGTGCCTTGCTGTCCCACCATCTGCCAGCTCAGGAGGGCATCCTGGGAGTCCTTGATGATGGCTGTGATAGTTGAGTTGGGAGTCTGACCGACAGGGATTGGAACCCCCCACTTCCACCCCAGAAGTATATATAAAATCATTCTGCCTGTTTTCTGATTGTTAGAATGAAAAATCATCTGACTAATTTCACTGAGTTGGGGAAGAGATTAAACAAGGCAACGTGGCAAAATCCTCTGCGTGTTCTCACTCAGCAAGGATTTCCAGAGCATGTGTTCTACTGTGCTACACACTGGTGAATACAACTAGTGCACGAACCTGGTTCTTACCAGGTTTCCCATTTAGTCCAGGTTACAGTCCTCCAGATGGAGCCATAGACCCTCTATCTTATTTATTTTGGTATCCTCAAGGCCTAGCACAGTGCCTGGGAACACAGTAGGAGCTTAACATATGCTGGTTGGACTCTTTTGGAACTGACTTTAGAACCAGCCAACTCTGGGGATTTCTTGGACCCTTAATAGCATTCTAAAACTGAGTCCTTGGCAGGTGAAAACTGTAATGGATCTCTTTTGATGAGTGGTGGGGCTTATGGGGATTGAAAAGATATCCACTGGAGATTTTCAAAGAAACCACAAGTATAATCCCAGGTTCTGTTAATCGGTCAACGGGCAAATATTTTCCAAGGGCCTACTATGTTCAAGACACTGTCGAATTAGAAATGTAGAGAAGTGTTAAGACTCAATTCCAATCCTCAAATGCTTAGTAAACACATATAGGACCTAGTGGCCCTCCAAAACAGAGAACTTTCCACGGGAGACGTCAGTGTGGGGCCAAGGTGACTCTCAACTTGCCAGTAGAGGAAAGGGATCCTTGTGATATTGCTGGGCCTTAGATGAGTGGGGTGAGAAGGATGGTAGAGCAGGTCACGGGGACCATCTGAGCACAGGTGTGGAGCTGGAACTATAACTAGTTCTGGTTGGGTTGGAATAAAATAATCATTGGGTTGTGCTTCTTGCAGTGTTCAGAAAAGGGTACTGGTCACTAGGATGAAGCCTGGGCAGCAACTCTAGAACATCAAATCCTTGACTATCACTAAGTTTACAAAGGGATGCATCATCAAAGGCAAAGAAGGCATGCAGTGCGGTGATGAAGACTGAAGACTCATCCTTTACCTGTGCGACCTTAGGCAAGTTATTTAACCTTTGTGAAGCTCAGCTTCCTCTCTTGTTAAGTATGTGTGCTCGTCGCTCAGTCGTGTCTGACTTTTTGCAACCCTATGGACTGTAGCCCGCCAAGCTCCTCTGTCCTTGGGATTCTCCAGGCAAGAGTACTGGAGTGGGTTACCATGCCCTCCTCCTCCAGGGGATCTTCCTGACCCAGGGATTGAACCCGAGTCTCCTGTGGCTCCGGCACTGCAGGCGGATTCTTTACTGTTGAGCCACCAGAGAAATCTGTTAGGGGCTAAGGCTACCTGAGAAGCTGCAGGGTGGTTTAAGTGACATAATACCTGGGACACTACCCGACTTAGAGAATACGGAATACATGTTGGGCAGAATTATTCCCCCTCCCAAACTTTCCAAAGGCCTCAGTCCATCTAATTAGAGATGCTGGAGTTGAGGGACCGCACCCAGCTTCTCGTCCACACCCCTCACTTCCCTAGGAGGCTGCGGAGCTCAGCCGGGACTAGACCTCGGGCTTCGTCACCGGCGGCTCCTCTGTGCCTGAGAGCAGATGGTAAGGAGAGCAGACAAAGCCAGGCAGGAGAAGCAGCAACTTGCTCTTGAGCGGGCTGGCAGCCCCCCTCTCCCCTCCCAGCCTCACCCTGGGCTGGGAGCGCGTGCTGGGAAGAGGATTAAATCAATGCCAATTCACATCTCTCCAGAAGCTGGCTCCCTGATCCGAACTAATAAGCAAATCATTAGAGAATTAGGGCTGGGGAGGGCTCAACGCAGCGCTCCTTAACTCCAGGCTGTAAGACAAGCGTAAAAGCCCCAGCCCCCTTCTTTAGCGACCTCAAACTGCTCACATCGAGATCTTCTGTGTGAAAGCACCAATCAAGCTCTCCCTCTGCTCCAACCTGGCCAAACCCGACTCTTTGGGGACCACCGAGGACAGCCAGCACTTTCCTTTTGCTCTGAATACGGGTTACCAGACCCTGTGCCGCAAAACCGCCCCTCTCCCACCAGGATGCAAAGCTCGTGTTCTCCGCTGTCTCTGGGTCTCCAGGTCTTCAGGGCCCGGCCTGCTAAGATGTGCTCCCCGCTCCCCCGCCCCGGGCGCGAACTTGGCCCCCTTGCTTATTTCCCGGCAAAAGCCCATTATCTCTCATTTACATCTAAACTAGCTTTTCATACTATTTTAAAGACTGCTCCTCCCCTTCTGTAATCTCCCTGCGAATGAATTAAAAGTTGATTCTTGAAACGCACAAATCTTGGGGGCAGTTTCTTTTTCCTTCTTATTTAAATCATATGCTGTTTTGGACTAACCCTTTTATTTCCTCCCAATTATGATTTCTGGTGTGTTTTCCAGAGCTTTACAACATGGCATCTGATTATACACAAAGCTTCAGAATAAAGCCCTGTTTTTCCCTTCATTAACGACACAAAGGATGGCTGTGTGATCCACACAGCACTTTGTGATTTAATGCAGCTTTAGAGTCTAAATCGCACCCGGCTTGGGCAAAGCAGATTTGGGAGTGAATCAACGCATTTTCTTGCTGCCAGGAGCTCCCTTGCAGATTCCAGCAAATTCTTTCACCACACGGAATTAGCATTTGATTAAGCTCTGCAGACACGTTCAAACTTTTACCACGGAGCGCCGGCAGGGCTGCGGTAATCTCCTGGGGGGGGCGGGGCACCGAGAGCTACCGCTGCTACTTCCCCGCTCCTGCCCCTGCCCCCAGCGGGTGCACTCGGCAAAAAGTCGTGGGAGTGGTGGGTGATGGATGGCAGATGAGAGAGGGGGTGCCAGAAAATGTGAGGGCTCCAAGGGAGCAGGGTGGGGGGCTGATAGGAAGGAACATCAGATGCGTACTTGGGTTGCAACTCCCTTTCTGCCCCAAACTGGCACCAGACAGGCTCCCTCAGCCAGTGGGCTCACCATGAAGGCACTTTGCCTTTATTATGATGCAGGGTATTGTGATCTTGCACTCGAACCCGGCCCGGCCCCCGGTCCAAGGGAGGGAGAAGGTCTTTCCGGGTACCCTCCCCAGCCCTGCCGTCTTGTCCGCGGGGTTTGGTGCCCCCTCCCCCCACCTCCACCCCTCGAGCCACCTCCATCCAGACAACCTCACGATTCACTTCCAGGAGAGCTGCGAGTTATGCCTCCCAACAGCCCAGGTTTAAAATCTCGTCCGTTTCCATTATGCAAATGCAACAAGCGGAAGTTTATCAAACTGGGGCTTTGTACCTAGAAAGGGGGCTTGCCAGCATGGGGGGGGGAGTGCCCATAAAGGCTTTATTGCCACAACTTTGGGGTGATTGCTTCACTCGCAAATGCCAGGAGCACGATTGAATTATGCAGGTCTTCCCAAACAGGTGGCCATAAAAACTTTACAGCCTCCCACACCATCACATATTTTGTTTATGCCTCTTAGATGTCTTATTTTGTTAGAGTTTTTTTTTTTTCCCCCCTTTTGGACCCTTCTGTTACTATGGAAACGAGATTTGGTGGAGGTGGTTCCTGGATACCTGTTAAGGGAAATACAAGGTAAGTCAGTTATCTTTGGGGTGCTTCAATTTAACTTCTTTGAAGAAATAGCCATGGTTCTGGGAGGAGGGGAGCCAATTAGCTCTATAACATCACAACCATTGCAGAACCCCACAACATCTCTGGAGGGAAGGAAAGGAACGTGTGGAAAGAAACCCATTTTACAGATGGTGAAACAGAGGTATCAAAGGCACCCTTCTGGCAGTAGAGTAGCAAGTCGGCCACATGGGAAGAGAAGAAAAAGAGCCAAAAGAGTGGGTCTTCTGGGTGCCTGTTTGTCTAAACGAAAGTTAATGGCTTGTTTTTGGTAACCTGAAGTCAGGCTGCAGGGACATCTACTGGCCAAAGTGTCACTGGACAAAGCAGTTTTTTTCTGTTGCTGGCCACCGCTGGGCCAGGAGATGGAGGTCCTTCTACTTATAGTGAGAGGCTTGTGGATGGTGTGGCTGGGGAAATGGGTTGCACAGCCACTTCTGAGTGTGGTGTGGACGACAAGTCCAGCCAGCAGGGACCAGAACTAAAGGCTCAGAAAGTCCAGATTCCAGGGATTCCAGATGCCCTTTCAGTTTCAGGAGTGAGAGGAGACCTCTGAGGTGGATCTCGGGGTTCCTGTTGCCAATGAGACAAGGTTCTCTCATTTGGGCACCTGGTCTGCTCTTTCCTTTGGGAGGGCTTGGGACTCCCACTCCTTATGGAAGAGGGGCTAAAGAAGGCAGGTAAGAGAGTTAGGAAGACTGTGAGAGACTCCCACTAAAACCATTAGCAACAGCAGAAAGGAGGATCCCCTGCAGAGAAGATTTTCCTTGGGGTGTCCTTGCACGAACAATGGTGTTCCCTCATCAGAATGAGAAAGCTAGTCCAAGAGGTTATTGGAAATGGGGAGGAAGACCTGGCCCTCACAAATTCTCTTTTACTTAAATAAGTTCCATACTGAGTCTTGGTTTACCCTCTTTGTGGAAAAAAAAAAAAAATGTAATACCTGTCCTGGCTCCTTCCCTCAGGAATGTGTCATGAGTGGAAGTGTGATAAGCCGGGCTTCCCTGGTGGCTCAGCGGTAAAGATTCTGCCTGCACTGCAGAAGACTTGCAGGAGATGCTGGTTCGATCCCTGGATTGGGCAGATTCCCTGGAGAAGGAAATGGCAACCAGCTCCAGTATTCTTGCTTGGAAATTCCCGTGGACAGAGGAGACTGGTGGGCTTCGGTCAATGGGGTTGCGAAGAGTTAGACACAACAAAGCTATGAAACAACAACACTCAACTAGGGGCCATCATGTGTTCCTGTCCTGTCAAACCCTTTGCCCGAGATCTCCTCCTCATGGAAGTCTCAACCCCTGGGAGGCTCTGGCCAACCATCCCAGAGTCCTTTGCGGCAGTGCTACCCTAAGAGTAGTCCACAGATCGCTGCCAGCTGGGGAAAGATTTGTTAACCTAAGTGACAGAAACTGAGAACAAGAATTTTGAAACTTAACACAATGACAAAGTAATTTTACATTGGTTGAATCCAAATACTAAAACTTCGGGCTTTTTAAATTTCATTTTTGCCCCCACATACTTCATTTTTGTTGTATTTTAGCAAAGATTTGTCCGTGACTGATTGGGAAAACAAACATAAAAAATAACTGGTGCCTCACCACAGATAGTTTGAGAAGCTTGGCTCTGTGGGGTCCACTGGCCACCCTCCTACAGCATCTTCCTGCTGGGAGATCACAAGAGGATGTGTGTAGCTGCTTTCTCAGTAGATTAAATTATGAATTATGGACAGAGAGCCCTGCTCCGCGCCAGCGGCTGTGCTGATGATGGCTTGCACAGGACATCCATCCGGCTGTTGGTGTGTAAGCTTGGGCCTCCCCGCTGTCTCAGTCTTGCCTGCCACGCCTGCCTCCTGGGCTGACCCCCTGAGACCCATCTCCCCATCAATCTTCCCACGCTTTGAAAGTATGCAAAATGAGCCCTTCCTTCAGCCCCCCTTTTCTTTTCGTCCGAAGTGAACCTGAGCACATCACAGAAGCTATCGAACAGGCAGATGAGATTTCATGATCTAGTTCATTAGGCTGTGAATCCCTGGGCCCCGCCATCCACAGAGACGCTGCTGTTGCTTCTGTCTCCGTGGGGACCTACTTTCTCCGTTATACCCATTAGTGCGGTCTGCCTCCCCCAGGGGCCTCACCAGGGTCTGCCTCATTTACACCCTTGGTGCAGCCCTCCCCTTTGTCTGGCTGAAAAACAACCTGGGGATAATTTGGTGTTGGAGGGGAGTTGGGGTTTTATATATTTCGGCAAATGACCTCAGCTTCACTTTTCTCATCTGCATGATGCATATAATATTAGCCATGTAATACAAGTGAAATTGTTAGGAATACTTCCTAGGATCATAGTAAGGGCTTAAAAGTATTTGTTATTAATATTTGGTTATTATTGTTTTCTAATGTTTGTGGTCTTGGGAAATTCAAGCTATATCTTCTGTTTTCTGGTCTGTAGTTTGGGGATTACAAGGATCTCCTTCATACGCTTGTTGTGAGGATTACATGAAATGATGCTGAGGTTAGAACACCCCTGTGAGTTCCCAGCATTTCCCCTCTGCCTCTGCCTCAGGAGGGTGATGTCTTCTGGCTTTTCCTGTCCTGTCTTTCCAGACTTACCCTTCTCTGGGAGGGCACATTCCTCTCTGCTCCCCCATTCCCATCTTAACCCAGTGACTCACTTTAGTGGGCTGACTTGAGGGCATTTTGTCCAGGCAAGAGGGGTGCATTCTCCCAGGGCAGGATAGAAAGAAAGTGCTCATCAGGTATTTAACAAATGCAGGCCAGGTCAGAAGATGCCAGCTACTAATTCCAGAGAACACACCGTCTCACCACCTACAAAATTCAGCTTTTGCTTTTTTCTATGCTTTTTTAAAAAATTGACCTCACCTCCAAGATTGCCTAGAGCCAGTTTATTTTTAAACAATATGGACAGTTGCTTTTACTTGATGTTACTAATTTTATAAATCGTGTTTCTCTCTCTCTCTCTCTTTTTTTTTTTCCTGGCAGAACATCCCTCACAATCTTTCACCTTAGCCAGCCTGCCTGGGTGATTCAAACATTTTAAAATAATGAAATAAATACTATGCTGAGGAAGAGTAGCAATAAATCAAGCCATTATATTAATTATTGTCATGATTGGAGTTCTCTAGAGCTGAAAGGCAATATAGATGACACATATTTTAACACCTATTTAATGTCAAACTTAGCACTGCATTTGACTGCTCTGCATTTTGACTCTTTCCTCTACAAAGTTGCCCATGCCACTGATAATTCTAGAAAACCCAACTGAGAACTATCTGCTGCTGCTGCTGCTGCTAAGTTAATTCAGTCATGTCCAACTCTGTGCGACCCCAGAGATGGCAGCCCACCAGGCTCCCCCGTCCCTGGGATTCTCCAGGCAAGAACACTGGAGTGGGTTGCCATTTCCTTCTCCAATGCATGAAAGTGAAAAGTGAAAGTGAAGTCGCTCAGTCATGCCCGACTCTTAGCGACCCCATGGACTACAGCCTAGAAAACTATCTACCAGCTGCTAAATGCTAAGCTCACAGTGGGATACCAGCTGGTATGTGCTCCAAGGTGTGTGAGAGGCTAGTGGTAAGTGGCTACTGCTTAGGCCCCACCTCTATGCCCCAACATTCATTGCAACTGCTGCCTTCCTTCTGGGATGTTTGGACACTTTTGACCACATTTGGGGTGTTCTAGGTACCAGGACTGCAAACCAAACTATTTTCAAACGTAGTAGCCTAAAACAAACACTTACTATACTCACAGATTCTGTGAGTCAGAAATTCTGACAGAGCATAGCAGAAATAACTTGTCTTTGCTACATAATGCCTGGAGCCTGAGCTAGACGACTGAAAGACTGGGGGCCAGAATCTTCTAGAAGCCTGTGCATTCATGTGTCTGGCAGTTGATGCTGGCTGTCAGCTGAGATCTTAGCTGGCTGTGGCCTCTCCGTGTAGCCTGGGCTTCCTTACAACAAGGACCAGTGTCCCCAAAAGAGCCAAGTAGAAGCTGTATCTTTTTAGGACCTAACCACAGAAGTCACATAGTGTCACTTCTGCAGGACACAGTTGATAAGAGTAGTCATGGGACACAGACTCCAGCTCTGCTGGGAGTGCAAGGTACTGGGAGAATACATGGGACCATAATATGGGCATCTTTTGAAAATATACTCAACCACACTGGGACTGTCCTTGGTGAGGTCCTGTCCTCTCTGGTTGAGAGCTGTTGGTCATGCTCTTCTGGCGGAAAGGAATGGAGACTTGAGTGATTGCTTTGGTAACCAACAGTGGTAGGACTATGGATCTCAATCACACACTACCAGAATGGTATTTATAGACTTGATTTGGATTGGGGCATGTCTCTGCTGGTCCTCCAATAAGATCACATTCCTATCCAGAGAGTTTTGCTAGTAGCTCAGAAGGTAAAGAATCTGTCTGCAGTGCAGACCTGGTTTGATCTCTGGGTGGGGAAGATCCCCTGGAGAAGGAAATGGCAACCCACTCTGGTATTCTTGCCTGGAGAATCCCATGGACAGAGAAGCCTGGTGGGCTACAGTCCATGGAGTCACAAAGAGTCAGACACAACTGAGCGACGAACACTTCCACTGCTGGATTAGTCAACTTAGGTAGCTGTAACATGAACCGTGTGACTTAGAAACAAGAGAAATTTCTTTCTCACAGTTCTGAAGGCTGTAAGTCAAAGATCAGAGTGTCAGCATGGTTGGGTTCTGGGGGGGCGTGCATTTTCTGGGCTGCAGACTGCCAGTTTCTCCTGTGTCTTCACATGGTGAGGGAGGGCAAGCTATTTCTCTGGTGTCTTCTTGTAAGGGCTTTGAATAAAACATCACCTCTACAAGATGGCGCCTCAACTTAGAACACTTTCCCACCAAGCCCTTCCCTCACCTAGATATTCAGTTCTCAAGCTCTAAAGGATCTAGCTCCTTGAACATCCTAAAGTCAGCCATTATTCCTCAAGAGTATTCCCCGTGTCAGAATACCCAGGCCAGGAGAGGCTGACAGCCTCAACCACAGCCCAAGTCAGAACCAGCCCATCTTCTATGACTTTCTAGAACAGTGCAGTTCAATGAAAATTAAAAAATGAGCCACAAATGCAAGCCATGTAAGTACTGTAAAATTTTCTAATTGCACCATTAGAGTAAAAAGAAACAGGTGAAATTAATTTTATTAATATATTGAATCTGCTATATCCAAAATATACTCTGTTCTTTTTTCACACTGAGTCTTCTGTGTATTTTACACTTATAACTCATCTCCAGTAGGACTAGCCTCATTTCAGATGCTCAATAGCCACACATGGCTATTGGCCAGGGTATCAGACAGTGCAGATATAGGACATTTCCATCATCATATAAACTTTTACTGGACAGTCCTGGTCTTAAGTACGTTTGCTATATCTGAAAGATGGAAGGACTATAATCCCAGATGTACTTGAGTTTCACATACCAGAGTTGTCCCTGAAAACTTGAGTTTTGCAGAATTTTGCAGAATTAAATGATACTTAAACACACTGAGAAGGCTGATTGTATATTTAAAAGGAAATGAAAGGGACTTCACTGGTGGTCCAGTAGTTAAGACTCTGGACTTTCAATGCTGGGGGTGTGGGTTTGATCCCTGGTCTGGGAATTAGGATCCTACATGCTAAAATCCCACGTGACCTGTGGCATGGCCAAATAAAATAAAAGAAAATCAAAGTCAATTAAACATTTTTTTTAATTGGAAAGAATTTCCAACTTAACAGAGACATTGCAAAAATGATTGTAGCACAAAGAACAACCACATACCATTTATCTATATTCACCTGTTTTTAACATTTTAAATCTTACCACATATGCTTTATCACTTGTGTACCCTCTCTCTCTGTATCAATCACTCTATCTACACACATACACATATATAATTTTTTCTGTACTCTTTGAGGGTAGGTTGCATCCATCACAGCATTTTGCTCTGAAATATGTCAGTATTTCTTAAGAATAAGAATATTTTCTTATATAACCACAGGAGAGTAAAGTTACCAACGTCAGTAAATTTATCAATATGATCTTTTTACCTATTCTACCATTCATAGTCTCATTTTATCAACTGGCCCAATCATGTTTCTAATAGCATTTGCCTCTCTGGGATAGGGTCTAGTCCAGGATCAGATATTGCACTGAATTACTGCATCTCTCTCTACTCCTATGTGGAACATTTCCAGGCCAATTATTTTCAAGTGAAGAATTCTTTATGAAATGAGGCTCCTTTTCCTCCCACCTCCAACTTATTTATTCTGTAAATTTAGATTTTTAAAGGATTGGGTTTTCTTAAGACAGAACACTGTTGTTTTACCAAGGTGGGTATGAGACAAGAGGCCTGCCCAGAGCCCTAAGCTGTCTTCTCTAGTTTGGGGGTCAGGCCTCAAACTCCAGTTCTGAGAAAGGGCCTCATCCAGCCAGCCCTTCCTAATCTGGGAGACTGTTCTCAGAGTGGATCACCTGCCTGAGGGATGGGGGCACAACAGTCCCATGTGTTTCGCCAGCTCCCGAGGCCATGCGGCTGGCTGATCCATCCTCCTCTCTTCCCTTGCCTTCTTGGGGATTTTTCTGTACATGCCAGTGAGCCCACCAGGCAGGCAGGCAATGGCTGGCTGGAACACCGACTTTCCCACTCTGTGATTTAAGACTTGGCTCCTCCACAAGTTCGCATAACCTTTCTTGACTGTCTAGATTGCAAAACCAGGCCAGATTTCCCTACACTCCCGGGAGACCTACACAAGTCCTCTCGTTTGCTCAATTGCAGTGATAGACAAATCACAATGGAAGGAAACACTAAATTAACTATCACAGTCATTAATATGACCTGCGCAGTGGCAGCGACGGCGTTGGGGGAATCACAGATCCGATGGTTATAACATATTGGTGATGGGGCCGCCCCCACTGGCTCCTCTGCGGGCCTTGAACTTGCTGGAAAAGACCAGGCCTGCACACAGGGCCCCGTAGCCATGGCAACGGGCTCCCGCTCTCGCAAAACACATAAAGATGATTCATTTTGTTTTCCTTTCCTTTCTTTCCACCCAAATTTTCATGCGGGTGGGAATCTATTTTTAATTTTTTCCTTGGGGGAGAGGCTATTTTTAATTTTGTTACCTCCCTCCTGGGGGCCTGCCAGGTTTGGATGTGAATGACCAAGGGAGGTGGGCCACACCAGGCCTGAAGTCCTGGAACTTTTCTGGGTTCTGGGGAGGCAGTGGGAGAGGGGGATGGGAAAGCGTTGTCTGGGATGGAGCGGCCTTGGTGTTAAAGCTGGGACATCACGTCTTGGAATAGCACTCAAACTCTTCCCCTCATTGGTTTGTCCAGCTCTCTGCTGGAGGAAGTGCCCTCATATTATCATTTGTGGTTCTCTTAATGAGTTTGCCTCAGAAAATCAAACTCTTTTCTGCTCTGATAGAGTGCTTTCACATCCATTTTCTTATTTGAGGTTGAGGTAGCTACATGGCACAGAGACCCCATGTGCCCACCTATCTCAGGGATCCTCCTTCCTGGCTTAGTGCATTTCCTTCAGTTATGAACGTAGGTAACAAACCATCGGCGAAGGCAATGGCGCCCCACTCCAGTACTCCTGCCTGGAAAATCCCATGGATGGAGGAGCCTGGAAGGCTGAAGTCCATGGGGTCACTGAGGGTCAGACATGACTGAGTGACTTCACTTTCACTTTTCACTTTCGTGCATTGGAGAAGGAAATGGCAACCCACTCCAGTGTTCTTGCCTGGAGAATCCCAGGGACGGGGGAGCCTGGTGGGCTGCCTTCTATGGGGTCGCACAGAGTCGGACACAACTGAAGTGACTTAGCAGCAGCAGCAACAACAAACCATGGTGATATTAGTGGTCCCTGAGACCTTGTCTCCAGTAGAAATCATAGACATATTATATCATATTACCATTGTTACCTATATCACAAAATATCATTTTCACGTATCACTTCTTAGAAATTGCATCAGTTATTAGACCTGTCACTCTATCTTATTACTGCGTTAATGAAGAGGCATACTATCATGTATCACAACTGTGATTTTTTTTTATTTTGATAACTACATTTCAATGTAATTAGTTTTCTTTATAATTTTATTTTATGCATTTACAAGCCTTTTTCTGAGAAGCACCCCTTAGATTTCACCAAACTGCCAAAGGAGCACCATGACCCTGACACCAAGATCCTGTGAATGACTGACGATCATTTACTGGGCTGTGCCAGAGACATTTAGGAGGTGTTCGTTCAAGCATCTAGCATTCCCTCCTCTGACTGATCCACCAGGCAGGATGGTATAGTATCTCATTGTGTGAATGGAGGACTGAAGCTCACATGTGGCATTGAGATTCAAATCTTGTCTTCTTAACCTCAGTCCAGGGCCCTTTCAGACATCCCATATGGTCCTACCTTCTCTGTAGCTCAGCCTCAGAATGCTTCTGTGTAGAAATGGTGTGGTGAACAATCTTCCTCAGCCTAAGTGTTTGTCAGCTTTTCCTGCCATTGAGTAAAGCTTGTTGAACAGAGCTCCAGAAACTTCTGTGGGGATAGCCATAGTCTATGTCTGCACTGTCCAATATGGCAGCCATTAGCCACACGTAGCTACTGAGTGCTTGAAAGTGTCTTAGTGGGACTGACAATCTGAATTTTTAATTTTATTTTGTTTTAATTAATTAAAATAATTCATGACTAGTATACTGGAGAGTGTAGCCCTAGGGCAGAGTTCTTTAACCTTTAGCGGGCATCAGAATCTCGTGGACGGCTGCTTAAAGCACAGAGCACTGGGTACCCCCAGAGTTTCTGCTCCCATAGATCCAAGGTAGGCCCAGCTGATGCTGACGTTGCCAGTCCATTCTCAGCCTCAACACTGGCCATGGGGGGCCGGATACATTTTTTGTTGTGAGAACTGTCTTGTGCATTGTAGATTGTTAGTAGCATCCTGGCCTCTACCTACTCCATGCCATAGCACCCATACCTCCCCACCATCAGCCGTGATAACCACGTGTCTCCAGACATGGTCAATGTCCCCTGGGGAGCAAAATCCTCCCCCCCACCCCGCTCAATTGAGAACCACTACTCCAGACACACACAAAAAACTTTTTTTTTAATCAGAGTTTTTTTTTTTACATAAAAAAAAAAAACCCATCTTGAATTTAAATCTGAACTGAATCTCTCCTTACATTTGCTCTAAAAGTACCCAAAAAACTTACTATGTTTCAACAACATACCAGCCTAGGTTGGATTTCTTTTTTTTTTTTTTCATCAAAAATAATCAGGGGGTCTATGGCTGGGTATTCACTGGGCGGGAAATGTTTGAGCTGTCCCCACTTTTCCCTTCTTCTTTCCTTCCCCCCTGGTGGCTCAGAGGTTAAAGTGTCTGCGTGCAATACGGGAGACCCGGGTTCGATCCCTGGGTCGGGAAGATCCCCTGGAGAAGGAAATGGCAACCCACTCCAGGATTCTTGCCTGGAGAATCCCATGGACAGAGAAGCCTGGTGGGCTACAGTCCATGGAGTCACAAAGAGTCAGACACGACTGAGCGACTTCACTTACTTACTCACTTCCTTCCCCCCACCTATTTTCTCCCTCCTAGACTTTCTCCTTTCCTTCCCGGTCTTCCTTTCTCTCTTACAAGCTCTTCCCTACTTCCTCGCTGGGCTTCTGGTCCCCATCTTTCTCTCTTCTGTCCGTTTCTCTCCCCAGCCCAAGCCGCTCCGCCTCCCTCCCTGCCTTGCCTACTCCACAGCATCCCTCCTCACCCCACCGCACAGATTTCCCAGCCCCCTGTGCTGTTCATTTTCTATCGCTGTTGTCTTTGTCGCCTCTGGCTCTGTTTCCCGCTTTTCCCTCTTTTATCTGCAGTCTGTGTTTGTCTTGGCCTGGCCAAGTTTGGCCTCTGGCCCCAGACAGTCTCGGCTCTGTCTCTGCACCCGCTCCCTGCCCCCACCATCATCAGCTAGCAGCGGGCGGCTCCCGTGGAGCACTAAAGTGTGACAAGGATTGGGACGATAAAGACGTATAGATAAGAAAAGCGAATGGGATAGCTTTCCTCAGCCCCATGCCATAATCCCCGTTATGCCACCCGATCCAGAAAGGGCCAAGGATTTAGTCGGTGCTTCTTTAAAATTAAGCATTTCAAAAGTGTCATCATTGTGGTTACAGAGAGTAAGGAGCAATCTATGTCGGTGGGACCACCTCACGTGGCATTTGTCCTGTGGAGAAGTCAAACATGTCAGAGGCTGACATTCTCATATGGAGGTGACATTAAACAAACAAGGTGGCGGGGAACTCTTTAAGTCACCTGCAATATTGTGAGCAGTCAATCAATAGTTCTGACAAGCTGGGGCCACACACTTGCCCGTGACCACTGGGTTTCGCTTCTCACACCGCACACTTGACAGGAACTATGCCGCTAATTTGGGGCACTAAGCCTGTCTCTCTACCCTGACTTTTCCCCACTGTTAGTGCATTCTGAAAAAAAAAAAGACCTTTGAAAAGACCCAGGCTGAAGACGATTTCTACCGACCACTAAGTAGGTAGGATTACTTGGAAATATCAGATTGTTGACTAATCCTTTCTGTTTTCAGCCGCCTGTTTGAGCTGGTGTCAGAGGCAGTATCTTACCCAAGGCGAGTCTCACTTTGTTTAAATCCTTATTTATGAACGTAAGGACGGGGGCTGGAGGGGCCCAGGTGAGGCTGGTTCCCAAAGGAAAACCACAAGGCTATTGTAAATTCCTTGAACAAGATGCAAGGTCGACCACGCTTCATTCCACAGCAAGAGATAACACTTCAAATCCAAGTGCTCCTGGAAGGGAGGGAAGACCTGGGCTTCAATTCATGCTAAGTTGTAAATCACTAATATTAGAAAGTTATTCTCAACCAGGTTTTGATTGAAGAAGGAAGGCCAGCGTGATGGTTCTGGCTGACCAAGGGTGGGGAGTCATGTTGGGAGAGAGAGCCTCACTTCTTCGGCCATGGGAGAGAGGCTGGCACAAAGCTGGGGTCCTCTCTGGGGTGAATACCGGCTCAGGAAAACCACAGGAGCCATTCCTTCATGTGGACCCAGCTATGATGAGTAGCATTCTGCTTTCATCATTGAAACTGAGAACATAAGCCTCGGATGCAGCAGCCGGGAGGGGCCGATGAAGAAGTGAGACAGCCTAAGCAGGGGCTGAGGAGGGGTGCTAGGGAGCAGACAGGAAGCCAGGGACCAGCAGGGAGAAAAATGGCAGCATGAACCCTTGAAGTCAGTAGTGAGACAAAGGTTTTGTGGACCAGGTGGCGGTCTCAAAGTACTAGAAGATTGGAAGGACCCTCAGAGGTCTCTCTATTGTCAAGTATCCTCCATGATAAACCTGCGAAGGGATTCGATTGTTTTCTACTTGAATATTTTAGCAAAGAGAAACTCTCGACTTCTGAAAACTGTCCAATCCCAGACAGTTTTGATGGAGGGATTTATCTCTGTAATTTCTCTCAACTGGTTTTAGGATTCTAAGTGTGATGAAGAGAAAATCCACCCCCTGTTTCATGTGAAGCTTATCACATGTTTGGTGGCTATCTTCACATTCTCCACGCAACTCATTTTCAGCATAAATGATACCAGGGTTATCAATTGCTCTTTATAGCCCATGTCCTTGTGACCCTTCGTGGTTCCTGCTGCCCTCTTATAGATTCATTCTAATTTGTCAAAGTCCCTCATCAAGTAAGACTCTCAGAACTGCACACTTTTCTTATTTCAGTTAGCTAGATGCAGAGTACATCATGAGAAACCCTGGACTGGAAGAATTCCGGGAGATGGTGATGGACAGGGAGGCCTGGCGTGCTGCGATTCATGGGGTCACAAAGAGTCGGACACGGCTGAGCGACGGAACTGAACTGAACTGAGTGCTGTGTAACAACCAACTTCAAAAATCCCATCTGCATACAACAAGAAGCACTTATTTAGCTCATGAGTCTCTGGAGCAGCTGGAGCCCAGCTTATTGAGGCTGGGCTTGGGGGGACAATCTTGCTGATCTTGACTGGACTCATATTTCTGGGGTCAGCTGATTTAAGCTAGGTTTAGCTGGGGCCATTCAGTCCATGTCATACTTTTCTCATCTCCTCCTAGGTCCAGAACATTCTTCTCATGGAGATGGCAGACACATAAGAACAAGCTCAGTTGTACAAGTGTGCCCCACTCCTGAGTTACTGCTTTGCTGTGGCCATCTGGTTTCCAAGGTCCTGCTGGATGGGTCAGCATACCAAATTATAAGATGCTAGATTTTGCCTGGAGTGTAAGGATACTGTCTGCATGAGTCTTCTTCTGGAATCAATGGTCAAACATGCCCAACATGCTAGTAATCAGAATGCATTCTATTTCAATTGTTTATAACTGTAATTATACTTAACAAATACCTGTTTATCCCCCAGGAGTTAGCAAATGGGCCCTCTCCCAAGTCTAACAGCGGATGAGGGATTAGGGAATGAAGGAATGTTAGTACAAATTTCACAATCACTGAGTTAGGTGTATAACATCTTTTATTTCTATGAGATTCAACTGAAATTGGCCTGGCACTCCATTCTACCAAATTGCAGAAAACTTGACCTATACCTCCACATAAACAGAGTCAGAGATTGTAAAAATCTCACCCCGTTCAGGGTCTTGCCCCCAATTTCCAGTGCTTCTAAGCTCTGGTGGGCTGGTGGTGGTCTAGGCCTGGGAGTGAGGTCTCTTGTATGAGATTGATTTCTGTCCTGCCCTGCTTGTTGGCCCAGATGTGGGCTTGATGCTCATTTGGTCATTAGCACCCACCATACTGCCTGTGCCTGGAAAACACCTGTATCCAGCTCACAAAGTATATGCTATTACCTGGCTGCTGCCTAGTCTGGCTGTGGAACCACTCCACACCTTTGTAGTCTCCTCTCAGCAACTCTGGACCAAGCTAAGCTGTGATCACCTCTCTGAGATCCTTCTCATTTCAAGCCCTGAGACAAGCTACCAATATGTGCACTTTGCCCCTTGGGCATGGTCTTGGCTTGACCAAGAGCTCCTTTGAAAGGTGCTTCTGCTCAGGGATTCACCCAAACTCATCTGCCCTTTCCTCTGGAATTCTCCTTGTCCTGGCCCAGGGACCAGCCAGGCTTAGTTGGGGGTGGGCTAAGGGGTTCCTTTGTTTGGTGGACTCGCCAGCATCTGAGCATCTAAGCTTGAATCGCCTCCTCTCTAATTCTCTCCTCTGCCCAGCTGGCCTATCCTTGATCTACTTTGAAATTCTTTCTTGCTCTGTTATTTGCAGCTGCAGTGTCTGTTCCCGGCCCCTTAGCTTCTTATTCTCTTGACACTCAGAAACCTTTGCTCTCTCAAGAGCTCCGTGCTTGTCGCTGAAAGCCCTGTCTTTCAAACTTTGGCCTCTGCTCTGAGTTTTCTAAAAATCGGTCGGTGCGGAAACTCAAATGACTTCTTTGTTTTCAGCTGTATTCTCACCCCTCCTTCCCTCCCCACCTCCATGAATGCCACTGACACCATGCACTGAAGGTTTGTAGAGGCAAGAGGAAAAATGTAGGAAAGAAAGTTCTGTTATTATTTCAAGCTATTATACCATGGCAATGGGGTTCTTTTTTAGTTATCAACCAGAAGACCATATCTCCAAAGAAAGTGGCTTGTGGGTGCTGCTTCTAGGTGGCCTCTGTTTATCGTACCCCTTTCTGTGTGCACATCATCAGGAAGAATCTGCTAGAAGACACCAGTGCTTTGCTGCCTTTCCTGTTTCTAATGTGTGCATCACCTATGGTTGCTAGCACAAATGAGAGCATAGCTCACTCTGGTGCTGCACTGGATAAGCTCTGAGTAATAGGCTCATTCTTATTCTTACTTCTCACATGACATTTGAAGAATTCAAAGTATTTAGGGTGAGGGTGAGATTTTGATTAATGTGAATTTCTTTTTTTTTAATTGACGTATAGTTGATTTACAATGCTGTGTTAGTTTCAGGTGTATAGCAAAGTGATTCAGTTTTATATATATATGTGAAAGTGAAAGTGAAGTCGCTCAGTCGTGTCTGACTCTTTGCGACCCATGGACTGTAGCCCACCAAGCTGCTCTGTCCATGGGATTCTCCAGGCAAGAATCCTGGAGTGGGTTGCCATTTCCTTCTCCACGGTCAAAAGAGGGAAGAGTGGGTGGTTCCCCAATGGTAGGGATGATCCTCCCACTCATTAGCATATGAATTCCACACCCTCACAAAACCTAGCCAGGCCTAATTCCGTGGCCCCAGCCCTTGCCCTTGGCAATGGTTCCCACCCTGAAGATATATACATATATATATGTACATATATATATACATACTTTTTCAGATTCTTTTCCATTAAAGGTTATTGAATTTAGTTCTTTGTGCTATACAGTAGGTCCTTGCTGTTTATCTATTTTATATATAGCAGTGTTTAATTTATTTCTAAATGAGGTCCTGCTTCCCCCCTTGAGCCCATAATATATCAAGTAGATTCCAGAAATGGCCACAGATGCTTCCCTTTCCATCAAGACGTGGAGCCGTTTGCTTCACCTCGTGGCCCTGACCTTGGCTGTGTGACTCACAGTGCTTGTGCCCTGGGGCTCACCCGCTCGTGGTCTTGAGGGCCCTGCCCCACCAGCATGTGAGTAAGCCCTGGGCTAGTTGGGCTGGATGATGGCAGACCTGTGGTCTAGTCACCTTTGTGGCCTCGGCTGACCTGGTAGCTCACCACAGATTCATACATAAACCAGCCTGAGACAAGCAGAACTGCTCGGTCAAGCCCAGCCCCAATTGCTAGTCCACTGATTCTTGAGCTGTGCTGTGCTTAGTCTCTCAGTTGTGTTCAGCTCTTTGTGAACCCCATGGACTGCAGCCCACTAGGCTCCTCTGTCCATGAAATTCTCCAGGCAAGAATGTGGGAGTGGATTGCCTTGCCCTCGTTCAGGGGATCTTCCCAACCCAGGGATTGAACCTGAGTCTCCTGCATTACAGGTGGATTCTTTACCAGTTGAAGCCCCGATTCTTGAGCTAAATAAATGGTTATTGTTTTAAGCTACTGAGCTATGGGGTAATTTGTTACACAGAAAAAGCTAACTGCTACAGGATACTAAACATAAGGGAATGTTTTGTGAATTGGCATTTTGTAATTCTAGGGGTCACAGACTGAACACTGATTCTTTAAAGGTGAGGTGAAGTCACTCAGTCGTGTCCGACTCTTTGTGACCCCATGGACTGTAACCTACTAGGCTTCTCTGTCCATGGGATTCTCCAGGCAAGAATACTGGAGTGGATTGCCATTTCCTTCTCCAAAGGATCTTCCCGACCCAGGGATCGAACCTGGGTCTCCTGCATTGGAGGTAGACGCTAAAACTGTGGGTTTAAAAGAGCCTAGATTTATACCTAGTCCAATATATACCTTATTTGTTTTTCTAAAAAAAAGAACTAATCTATATATTATTAAGTTTAAAGTGCAAATATTAGAATAGTATGCTAAGTATGATTCTATTAGATTAAATTTATGCTGTATGTATACACATGGAGATAGTGAAGGACAGGGAAGCCTGGCATGCTACAGTCAATGTGGTCACAAAGAGTCGGACATAACTCGGGGACCGAACAACAACAATATACATGGAAAATTCTAAATGAACACTGAAGAAACTGTTAGTCGAAAATATCTCTGGGCCTAGGATCGGGATTGGAAGAACTTCTTTTGTTTATATTTTGAATTTTTTAGCATGATCACCTGCTAACTTTATGATTTTAAAGATACTGAAATTTAAAAAATAGACGTCCATCACCAAATGGTTCAAGAGTACCAGCCTAGCTCGAGAACTGTCTTGTTTGTTTCATTTGTACTTTTTTTTTTTCTTAAAAGCTCAGTGTCCAAATTACATCCCATTATTTCAGAATTTTCATCAGCGTAGGCGTCAGTGAATTGAGTTTTTAATCTGGTAAGCATTTGCTGCATGTCAAAAATACTGGCTTTAAAGAAAGAAAATGCTTATTTACTTAGTTTTGTATTAATTTCTCACCTACTTCCAAGAAATATTTGAAACTCCTAAGGTAACATGTTAATTAAATGCTGTTAAGGCAGAATTTCTGGCTAAATAAAAGACTTTGTATTACCATAGCGCTACATTTGCAAGTTGGAAAAATAAAGCACCACAAAAATCTGACTTCTTTGAAGGTTCCTGGCTCAGACCCACTGAGTAGAGTTTGAATTAAGACTAGGATCGAATTAACAAAAAGATCCTACTGTATAGTACAGGGAACTATGTTCAATATCCTGTGATAAACTATAATGGAAAAGAATATGTAAAAGAACATATATGTGCTGTACTTAGTTGCTCAGTCGTGTCCAACTCTTTATGACCCCATGGACTGTAGCCCACTAGGCTCCTCTGCCCATGGGGATTCGCCAAGCAAGAATACTGGAGTGGGTTGCCATGCCCTCCTCCAGCGGATTTTCCAACGCAGGGATCGAAACCAGGTCTCCCGCACTGCATGCCGATTCTTTACTGTCTGAGCCAGCAGGAAAGCATATATATATATTCTTGGAGGAGGGCATGGCAACTCACTCCAATATTCTTGCTTGGAGAAGCCCATGGACAGAGGACCTTGGCGGGCTACAGTCCATGGAGTTGCAAGGAGTCTGACATGACTCAAGTGACTTTTTATACACACACACACATACATATATATCTGAATCACTTTGCTGTACAGCAGAAATTAACACTGTAAATCAACTATACTTCAATAAAATTAATAATACTAAAGAGTAGAAAAGGAAAAAGAACCCCTAAAATCAGGGTGTCTGAACGAGGAGATGAAGACCTTTCACCAGAATGAATAAGACCTAGGCCTTAGATAGTTGGCATTCAGACACAAGGCTGGTTACTCGGTCCTGGTTGCCCATAGGCTGCAGTGACACCTTTGCTTTTGAGTCCCAGGATCCATCAAACCAATGCAGTAAAGAGCCCGAGGCAAACTCTCTGACTCTGAGTCTCTAGGGCTCTCCCTGGTTCTTCTGGGGTCCATCTAACTACAGGACCATAAGGCATCAGTCATCATAAGATCATGCCATCAGCCTGCCTGTAACACACTTGCTGCAAAGACGCAGTGGGAAACTGACCTTCGGTTCAGGCCATGGAAAAATTCCAGGATCAGGGTTCAAATGGATTTCTCACATACAATACATAATGTGATGAGTGTCTTTGCTTAAGGTGCTTGGATACTATGATTTAAAAGAAATATATATTTCATCGTTTAGATGACCAAAGTACATTTCTCATATCTATTTGGTTTCATCCATGGTTCCTGGCCTACAGCTCCCAAAACTCTTAGAATTTCTTGAGTGATAAGAGCAATGGGAGCATCTTTTGTTAATATTTGGTCTCCTGTCCTCAGTTCCCGAAATCCCTTCAAAGCCATAAAGGTGAAATTGGTGCCATGTTATTCATAACAAACCCTTCTCCATCACAACTAAGATTATGTTAATGAGGTGACTTTTGGAAAGCACCAAAAGTTGGGGGCTGCCAGGGGAAGCAATGATGTGATTGGATGGTTGATCTTGTGAAAAAGAAATCTTTAGAAGGGGAGGTGGAGAGTGAGCACAGGATAAAAAATTTACACCCACATGGAAATCCATAGTCCTGAGGGTGGGGCTGTGTTGGAAACCATGTGGGTGGAGATCAAAGGCAAGGGGAACAGAAGTCATATTGTTGTCGGAGCATGTTACAGGCTGCCAGACCAGATGGGGGTAATTGATGAAAAGTTCCTGACAGACCACACAACTGGCCTGGAGTTGAGACACCTACTGATGGGGGGAGGGTGGTGCGCGGACTAGCTGGACAGCTGCTCGAGTCACCATCAGCTGGAAGCAGAGTGTCTGAACAAACTCTTACTTTACTGACAGTTTCACCTCCTGTTAAGACTGAGCATTGACAAGGAGAATTGCTACTCTTGAGTTAATTCAAACAAGAAGGAGGAACTGTTTGGTGAGGGAGCGGGACGAGACCTTGGGAGAAGGTGAGCCGGTCTTCTCAGAATAAGTGTGTGCATGCTCAGTCAGACTCTTTGAGAGCCTTTGGACTATAGCCTGCTAGGCTCCTCTGTCCATTGGATTTTTCCAGGCAAGAATACTGGAGTGGGTTGCCATTTCCTCCTCCAGGGGATATTCCTGACCCGGAGATCAAACCGCCGTCTCCTGCATTAAAGGCGGATTATTAAGAGCCATGGAGAATGGGCTGCTCAGACTTCGAAAGGCTCGGAGCCGTGGTTCTCAGGCTTGAGGGTCATAGACAACATCAAGGGCTGATACAACCCCCACCTCCAACCCACCAGGCTCTGCCTCCAAGATTCTGCTTGCGTCTGTTGGGAGCGGGGGGTCAGGAATCTCTGTTCTCATTGTGGGGGTAGGGGGCAGAGGGCTCTTCGAGGGAAACAGAGGTTTTCCTCAACTCACAGCTTGAGATGCCACAGCAGCCACTCCGAAAGTTGGAAGGATGCAAAAACGAAATTCCATATCAACCACTACAAGGGAGCTTAAGGAAGATAAAATGATGGACTTGACTAAGCTGCTGCTATGCCAGGAGCCCTGGGGACCTCAGTTTTGTTGTTCATGCCGAAGAGCTGGTGGATAGCCAACGAGAAGCATAAAAACAATTGCAGGGGACAGTACGAGTGGTGTCAGGAAGGCTGAAGAGCGAACTGAGGCTGAAGCCATGCCAGGGCAGCCGCAAGGACTTTCTAGGTTAAATTCTGGATAGGAGGGCAAAGAGAAAAAGATGTCTGCTCACGGCTTCGGGTGTCCCATGAACAGCCATTCACTCATGACAGAGGAAGTGACTTACACCCCTTTTTCTCTTTGTCAAATAACAATGACCATTATTAGGCACCTCTCTGTGCAGATATTGCCTCATTTAATCCTCAGAACAACCTTACAAGGTAGGCATTAAAAAAAAAAAATGTTTCAGCTGTGCTGCATGGCATGTGGGCTCTTACTTCCCCAACCAGGGATCGAACTTATACCCCCTTCATTGGAAGGCAGAATTTTTAACCACTGGACCACCAGGGAATTCCCGAGGTAGGCAGTTTTTGTACCAGTTGGCTTTCTTCTCTTTGGTCCTGGGTGCTGTAGCCTAGATGCTGCTCTGTGTTCTAGCATGGGGCCAGCCAGCTGCTTAGTCCGTTCTCTTTTCCGAGGCTGATTCTCCTCAGGAAGCACCCCAACACCTGGGGGTGAATTCTCCAACCTCCTGGGCTGCTCCGACACGGGGAGCACTGGGCTGGACCCAACTAAGCTCAGTGAGATTCTCTTTCACTTGCTGTTTTTGGTCTTACCTTGGGTTCTCCGCAAAGCAGACTCGAGATAAGGGTTTCGGTGCGAGTTGTTTATTCAGTGCGAGGTGAGTCCAAGAAGCACAGAAATGAGACAAGGAAGGAGGGAAAGCCAGTGATGGGCATTTCAAAGAGCAGATTTCCACTGTGGGCAGGGGGGTGCGGTCCCATTGGTGACCTTCTCAGAGACTGTCTGAAATGTGGCTCAGAATGGTTCCATTCAGAAGTGAGCATGAATGCATGCTAAGTCTCTCAGTTGTGTCCAACTCTTTGTGACCCCATGGGCTGTAGCCCACCAGACTCTTCTGTCCATGGAATTCTCCTGGCAAGAATACTGGAGTGGGTGGCCATGCCCTCCTCCAGGGGATCTTTCCCACCCAGGGACTGAACCTGTGTCTCTTATGTCTCCTGCATTGGCAGGCAGATTTTTTACCATGAGCACCACCTGGGGAGCCCTAAGAGTTGAGAGGGCTGGGCATTTCTCCAGCTCCTCCTGGCCTGCGTTGTTGGAGGGCTGCCTTGGATGATGCTAAGTCCCTGGCACCTCCACCCTTCCCAAACCTGGGCTCAGCCTGTGCTGCAGCAAGAGGTGGCGCTCAGGCAGAGGGATGGAA